>VWZF01003328.1:18117-32637 GCA_013396755.1 Sclerurus mexicanus
AAACAACAAAAAGAGGAGCCTGAATATCTTACCTTATATTTTCCAAATCTTTTCCTCTTTAATATATTTCCACATGGGCTACGGCTTTACTTTCATTTGACTTTTGTTATCAGTAAAAGGCACAACTAAAAGACTGGACAATCTGGAACCCAAAACAGAATATCAGTTCTGTGTTCAGCTGAGTCGACAAGGAGAAGGTGGGGAAGGCCATCCTGGACCACAGGCTAGCTTCACAACAGCTGCACTTGGTAAGTCACATCCTGGCTTTTCACCAATTGGGGTTTCCAGCTGTTTTTCCCCATGGTTTATTCCTTGATCTCTGCCAGAGCACTTTCATTTGAGCAAAGAAGGCTGGACTTGAAACAGAGTCCTTCAAAATAATCTCAGGCAAAGGGATAAAACAAACAAACAAACAAAACGCCCAAAGCCTCCCAAAAACCCCAATGTCCTCCCCCCACCACCCAAAAAAAAAAAAAAAAGGTAAGGAAGAAAACAAATCCAAAAAACTGAGGTGAAGAAAACCACAAAAAGGCAACTATTATTTTTCCTGATTTAGAGATGAGGGATCTGGGAAAGGAGAATTTATATATTTTGTCTGGCTAGACAGCAGAGTTGGAAATACAAATCACTTCTTTTGCAGTCTTTCCTCTTAGTATTAGATCAATTTGCTTTAAAAAGGAAGATGTTTGAACAAGCAGGAAGGTTTTTAGTCCACTGAGGATAGATCCCAATCTGAATGCAGACATACAAAATAAATGAGGGTTGCACCAGGAGCTATCTAACAAGACAACAACACAGTTGGCTTCTCACATCTAAAAAGCGCATCTACGACACCAGCTCATTGAAGATACCCTTTTGTTGACACAACAGCTGTTGACAAGACACTGTGGGACAATCAACACCTCCTAGATGTAACTTCTACCACGTTGTCTAGGATGGCTGAATTATCATATGTCACCCCAAGCTAGGGCAGCGGTTGGGAATAACTGGTACCCCTATTTTAGCTTACATACCAGACATGAAATGTTGTTCCCTGTTTCACTGTGGCTTTTCCAAGGTCTTCCTCCACCAGAAGGTCTCACTCTCTTTCCAAAAAGTATGACATCACTGAATTTGTCATGGCATCCTTTAACACTGAGGACAGAGGATGACATTCGTGTTGAAGTGGAAAGGAAGAGCGTGAATGACAACGGTGACGAGAGCAGTGTTATTACTCAAGTGCCAGGAAATATGTCCACCTTGATCATTAAAGATCTTGAGCCTAGACAGCAATACATGTGCAGGGTACGGGTGAACACCAGGTCCCAAGGAGAATGGAGCAACTATCTGTATGCATGGACTTTCAGTGACAGTAAGTGCTGATTCACATCCTTCTGTTTAATTCTTTATCTTTCCCCCAGTGATCAGACTAATTGTCACTTGATGACTATGTTAAATGTAATCCTTTGTTTTGGTAACACTTAGTTCCTGATGATCACCTGTGCTTGTTTTTGCTATTATTTTGAAAGTTCAATATCCAGAGAAAAATTCTGTTAGAAATCATCAGGAACTAATAATAATTTTTTTTAAAAGGAAAAAAAAAAACCTCCAGAGTCCACATCTTCATTTCAGTGTAATTCATGTGTCTGACACACATAGCATTTTTTCCTCCTCAGAATGAGCCATCAGAGTTCACTATTCCAAGTTCTTTTTTTTTACTGAATTCAGCTATGCAATACAGAAATAGTCAGCACTTAAAGAAGAGAAGATGCAATTCAAGATAAAACCCCTGTGAGCAAAGAGTAGTTAAGTGTGCTACACTGAAGACCACCCTTGAATTCTCTGAGTGTGAGCAGCTTGCTTCCATAACACCACAACAAATGCCCTATCTGCATGAAGTACCATTTGAACAGCTGTCCATCTGAATGGCTGATGGGTGCCACTGCCCATACCACACACTGAAAAGGTGTGCTTCTTCCTCCTTACAGGTCATGTGAGCATGCCCTCACTGAGATCCTACATGTATTAACAAAAGTATCAATGGCTGTCATGGAACATTCCAGTTTCCTGAGCTCTGACACCAAACTGCACTAAGAAAAGCATAAGGGTACTGGTTTTCCAGGAGAAGGTACATAGCTTAGTAGTCATGGCTGTGTCCACAAGTGTAGCACTCACCCTTGCTGGTGGTTTTCTGATTAAATATTTGGAAATGTTGGTATTAATTTCCCTTCTTTCTAACAGGCTGTATCCTAACAGGTAATTGCTCCTTAAAACAGTGAGAGTATGGGACCTGGGAATTACAAGTATAGAAGGAAATTAACCGTTTCTGCATTAGTCTGAAAGCAATTTTGGTGTACTTGCATACAGCTCAGAGAATGCATAACTTCTCTAAAGACAGTATACTGAATGCCACTCCAAACTGTGCTGGAAGTATGGAGTACTGAAACGAGGGTGGCAGCACATCAAGATCATAAAACTACTTCATTCAGTTACTATAACTCATCAACAAAATTCTGCTTCTGCTTAGCACTGTAGAAGCACCAAGGAAAGTGTTTTGTTCTTTGTGGGAAGGAGGAAGAGATGGATGTATACTCCAATGCCCTGTGTGTTTGTGTTTGTTCTCAGGAATCCCTCCTGCACCATACAACATCAGATTTTCTAACACCACAGACACATCCTCAGTCATCTCTTGGACAGCTGCTGAGGGTCACTCCATCTCCTCCATCATCATCAGCTACAAAATTTATGGCAAGGCTGAGTACAACCACATTGATATTATCATAAAGAACACCAGCATTACTCAGTATCACCTCAAGGGCCTTGAGCCAAACACTGTGTACCAGGTTCAGATTAATGCTGAAAACAACATTGGCTTGAGCAACCCAAACACATCGTTTGAACTGAAGACTCTTCCAGAAACTAAAGGTTGGTTAATCCACCACGATGGACTTGCACAAACTAGGTCTGATCGTATAAACTAGTTAGCTAAGACAGGGTCATAATTGATTTTTTAATCTTAGTTTTCTTTTGCTCTTAACTTTGACATACAACATTGCACCACTGGAATTCAGTTCTTAGTTCGCTCCATGGCATTGTGAAAAGACAACATGCATAATTTTTGTGTATCCACAAGAAAGGCTCCAACAACTCATAAAGTAAAGGATCTGCACATAATAGGACTATCAGATCACTGAATATGACCTGAACTCTACTCTGACTGAATTAAATAGAATCTGCAGGTGCTTATACACCTGAAATTCAATGAGAGCCAATGTATGTGATGTTTTTGGAAAACAAAGGGATGCATGTCTTTAAACAGTTTACAGGACAGGACTATTTAGCTATACATTGCTAATGTATAGCTAAATTCAGAATAAGTTGGAAATAATGATGAACTCCTTACATGCTTCCTCAACAGCTCCATATGAATCAAAAGGAGGCAAAATGCTGCTTATTGCTATCCTTGGCTCTGCAGGAATGACCTGTGTAACAATTCTTCTGGCCTTTCTCATCATGCTGCAGTTAAAGAGAGCCAACTTCCAGCGTCGAATGGCTCAGGCTTTCCAAAACGTGGTGGTGGGTTCCCAGTTTTCCTGTGTCAATTTGGTTGTTAACTTTAACTCATCTTTTCCTGTTTTTTCCAATTTCTTTTCTCTGGCCTTCCCTAATACTGTCTTCTCTTCATTTTTGCAATTAGTACTGTTGTTGTAAAGCTTTTCTGTTAGTGACCCCCAAGTTTAGCAATCAGAGTTATAACCTATGAGTAAGAGTTGACTTGAATAAAGTTTTACATCATTTGCCTTGCTTCCTTTTCTGCCTTGTTGCACCTGTGTATGACAAGTACCAAGCCAGACAGAACGGAGGAGCCTGTTCATTTTCATTCTTCTTGCCTCATCCTTCATACTGAACCTGACCAACACAGGATTTAATTAAGCCTAATATGAGATAAATCTCAAAGTTGAGATCAGTTTTATCACTTAATTTTTGCCCATTGTCCTTCATTGCCAAGATGATTACAAAACTGTTCAGGTGGCCAAGGTCTACAAAGGTACTTACACATAAATTAGGAATCCGATTAATTTTGTTGATCTGGGCAGAAATGCTTGTTGCAGTTAGAGGCTAAAGTAGGTGTAAATGCCTAAGGTACTCACTCACGTTAGTAAGATATAGACTGGGCTCCATGTTGTGTGTGTGTGTATGTGAGGGAGCACACAGGTATTTGGGAAATGGAATCAGAGCATTGATCAGTGAAGTTGAAATCACAGTTAATGTCATTTGCTTAACTCTGTTGCAGAGGGAAGAACCAGCTGTACAGTTTAACTCAGGTACTCTCACTCTGAGCAGGAAAGCCAAAAACAGTCCAGATCCCACTATTTATCCAGTTCTTGAGTGGAATGACATAAAATTTCAAGATGTGATTGGGGAAGGTAACTTTGGGCAAGTTCTGAAAGCTCGCATTAAGAAAGATGGCTTACGCATGGATGCTGCAATAAAAAGGATGAAAGGTAGTAAAGACAAGATTCTGTGACTTAAGAATTTTCTTGGCTGTTTATTCCAAGTGTTCCTCTGTCATAAGAAATGCTTAGTAGCCTTCTTCTAAAGCTAAAATAAATATTCAAAGTTGCTAGTTAAGTTGTATCAGCTGTTACTAGGCCAAAAGTTGGCAGACTGTATTCCTGCATGGTCAAGTTGTTTTGTACCTTAATGGTTATTACCATTAACTATCATGTATTTTTCAATTCATAGGTCAGTATGAACTTTATGTGAGTTCATCTGCAAAGTGGGATGCATTTAAGAGAGTGAAACACAGAACTAGTCTTGGGACAGAGCATTTGCTCATCTTGCTTAACTGTAGCCATTCAGAGACAACCGTATCTATGCATCTTTATGTACACACACCAGGAGAATAATTCATTTTCTTCTTATTCATTGAGCATGACAGCTACGTTCCAGAGAGAACTACAATACATACAATATTGCAAGAGTACATATTTTATTGCAATTCACTATGTCATTATCTAGGTGAATTGAGAGACACTCTTACATATGATGATTAATTTAAAAAGAGCCGAGGTCTGCATGCAGGCACAAATAATTAACAGTACACATATGGAAAGGTTTTTAAGCAGCTAGTTTTCATATGATCTGCTACAACATTTTGCATTCTCAAATAAGAAGAAAAGATGCTTCCTTTCTCTGCAGATAGCTGCTACAAACACCAGGTTCTGACAGTTTTCCTTTGAAAAATCCTACTTTTTTTAGTAAATACTAATGTACCTTGGAGTTTTTCTCTTAACTTCTCTTAAAGTTTTTATTGGGGCTGAAGCAGTAGTGGTTCAGGCAGCTCAGAGTTCTCATAATTAAAAACAATATGGTTATGAATTCAGTTCAAAGGAAAACATAAATGCATGCTTCTTTGATTTTCAGAGTATGCCTCAAAAGATGATCACAGAGATTTTGCTGGAGAACTTGAAGTTCTTTGTAAACTTGGTCATCATCCCAACATCATAAATCTTTTGGGAGCATGTGAACATAGAGGTAAGATGTTCTTGATAACATGAACTTTAAAAAATCCTATAGTATAGTCCATAGAGGTCATAGAAACACAAGCTTTTAAGCAGGTCTGTCTGCAACATTTGTTCAAAAGCCAAATAAACTTGTGTTTGGATCTACAAGATATTCTTCAAAAATGTTGTTCATCTACAGCTCTAAATTCTTCTCTGCTTCTAGAAATGAGCCTGTTTGGTATTTCCCCTCCAGTCTGTTTTATGTTTATTTCTTTTTTCCGCTCAAGGCAGTGTAAATTTCCAGACTATTAATGACCATGTTTTAGTCTGCAATATGCTCACTCTCTGTTATTTCATTAGGATATCTTTACCTTGCTATTGAATATGCCCCTCATGGAAATTTACTGGACTTCCTTCGGAAAAGCAGAGTACTAGAGACAGACCCAGCATTTGCTATTGCCAACAGTACTGCATCTACACTTTCCTCTCAGCAACTTCTGCATTTTGCAGCAGATGTTGCCAGAGGGATGGACTATTTGAGCCAGAAACAGGTCAGTCTTCAGCTCTCTACCCACTGAAAGACAAATAAATGTTTGGAGACTATAACTTTTAATGAAATCCAAATAAGGTTTAAATTTTAGCTTCTATAGCACTCACTGGATGAGATTTACTTTGTTGCCTTCACTTAACCTTATCAGATACTATGCCATGGGGAATCCTGAAAGAGACATTAAGACTTAAAAACAACATGGTAGTGAACTGCTTTCATAGTCAGATAAAGTTTCAAATGTTCTTGGTAGTGACATACCATTCACATTCTTTGTTTTGTATTCTTACTCTGAATGTTTACCATTTTTAATATTTCAGTAAAGTAATACAAGTAAACTCACTGAGGTGATTTTTTTTATGTTTGTCTTTTTTGGGGGGGGGTGTTTTTTAATTTTTATTTTAGTTTATTCATCGAGATTTGGCAGCAAGAAACATCTTGGTTGGAGAAAATTATGTTGCAAAAATAGCTGACTTTGGCTTATCAAGAGGTCAAGAAGTTTATGTTAAGAAGACCATGGTAAGGATCAAAACAAACTGATACAGGCTGTTTTCTTCATCTTTGTTTTCTTGTCTCTTTGAGTTTTTCTATGAACAAAAATGCAAATTTACAGGTATTACAGAACTGATTATTTAAATGTTATTTAGTAACGTGTAAAAGTATACATATCATGTTTATTAATATACCTGTGTAAATAAATTCTCTACCATGTTTATAATATAAAATGTAATTGAAAATTATTTATATGAATATGGGTGACAGTAAAAGAGCTGAGGCAAGCCAGTCTAATTCTACTGAACAAGGCCAAAGTTAGCAAGATAGTAACCAGAGGTATGTCAGGATCTGTGAGCTGGAAAAACAGCTTCCCAGAGCTAATGCTTTGTAAGATCAGAAAGAGGGAGATATTATGTAATAAGTATCATGCAGCTATAAACCAGAAATAGTACTGTGTTGTCAAGGCAACAGGATTGGTCAGAGGCATCATAAGACATCACTTAGGTATTAGTTGCATTTCATCTTAGTGCTGGTTGGGTAAATTTTTTCTTAGCTTTAGTGTCCCTTTGGGAAGCTAATCATGGAATCATGGAATGGATTGTGTTTGAAAGAGACCTTAAAGATCATCTAGTTCCAACTCCCCTGCCATGGGCAGGGACAACTTCCATTAGACCAGGTTACTCAGAGTCCCATGCAACCTGGCTTTCAACATTCCCAGGGATGGGGCATCCACAGCTTCTCCAGGCAGCCTGTGCCAGTGCTTCACCACCCTCACAGTAAAGAATTTCTTCCATAAACATGCACAACTTGAATAAGTTTATTTACTTGTTAAAATTTATTTGCATAAAGTCAGTTTTTGTTTCACAGAAAAATTGTTGTCATGCAAATTGCAATATTGATGTTCCTGCCACCAACAAATAAACTTTCATGAAATAATTTTCAGGGACGACTTCCAGTGAGATGGATGGCAATTGAATCTTTGAATTACAGTGTTTACACCACAAATAGTGATGTGTAAGTATATGTTCAAGTGTCATTTTTTAAATAAAGAAATATTTTTTAATATCAAGATTGACAGCCACTGTTTACTCAAAACGCTCAGTAGCCATGTCAGCCTGAGTGAGCAAAAGGAAGCAAAAGAACCAAAACTCAAACCGAAAATGTTCCTTTTATTCTTCGTCAGTGTCTGATCAAGTTGTGTGTTCACAAGCTGCTTGGATTTGGACCACTACTTGAGCTATATTTCTCATTTGAAATCAGAAACCTGATGAATCTCTGGGATACCCAGAGGAACTTGGTATTTTAGTTAGGAAATTGGAAATTATATTGGGCAAAGCACTTCTGTAATTACAGTATTTGTTGAGAGCTCACAATCTAACAGAGTTGATTCAGAGGGGATTAATTTCGCTAATTTTCCTCCTTTCTGATTCTATGCACCCTATCATTGTACAAAACTTTATAAAAAAATGTAGAAGAATGTATCACACTTCTCTGTGTTCCCTGAATACAGCAAAACTATCTACCATTTTAAAATATTAAATCTTGTTGCATTCTTGTTGCACTTCATATTGTGCCTCTGTTGCAGATGGTCATATGGTGTCCTGTTATGGGAAATTGTTAGTTTAGGTAAGTATGTGAGTTTTGTACTGCACAAGTAAACAATCCAAGCCAAGGTAGCTCCATTCAGTCTTTTAAAAAAGTATTGCTTCACAACATGTTTAATTTTTTTTCTGTTTCATTCTACTAAATTTTATTTAGCCTTACTATGCTTGGAAATGGAATTTTCCATTTTAAATGAGAAAGAGCCATAATGACCAGCTTTTCATTGCACTATAAAACCCAGGCCATACCTAAATATAAACTCCAGAATATCACATGATACATAGCCTTAATGTTTTGAGTTTGATGGGTGGCTTTTCCTCAGCCTTACTTAGTTTTAATTGAAGACTTATATTTTATTGACTTTGTGGGGCATGGAAATAATCATCTACTCCAAGTAATATCTAAGAAAAGTTTTGAACATTAATCTTCAAATAAAATTTAGAGTTCATTTCTGCACACACCTCTATTCATCATGATTGTGATACAGCCTCAAACCATTCAAAATAATTGTTTTACACCCCCTTTGTAATTTGCCCTGGACATGTGCCCCACAGTCTGCTGGCCAAGAGCTGCTCATTGACAGTGCACACTGCATACTGAACTAATCATGAACTATGGCTTTCTCATTTTTTCCCAGCTTTCCTTACTAAATGGGTTTGCACTAGATATGGATGGGAATTTACACACTGCACTGTGAATAATCAAGAGTCTAAATGACCAAACACCTGCAGAAAGGGGCAAAACCAGCTTGAGATTAATAGCTACATGAGTCGATATGATGATAATGAAGGAATGGTTTGCCTACTGACATGAAGGCTATTGGAAAAACAATTCAAATACAATCAGATGCAGGCTGTCAGACTTGCAGAGAAATTTAAGCCAGCCCCAGAGATGATAAAAGCTGATACTTAGTTTTATTTTTCTCTTCAATATTGTGCATGAAGCAGTACGGAAGCACTAACAACAACAACAAAAAATGTAGCTGCAAAATATTCCCTAACATTGGATTAATATACCTGTTGCTTTGTCAGTCATTTTCATTTTTTTCTGTGAAATTAAACTTCCTTTTATTAAAAACCCCTTCTATTCATGACAATGGTTAAACTTTGCCTTAGGTGGAACACCATATTGTGGAATGACATGTGCAGAACTATATGAAAAACTGCCTCAAGGCTACAGACTGGAAAAGCCTCTCAACTGTGACGATGAAGTGTAAGTAACTTCCTCAGCTCCTACCAGATATCCTTTTTTTTTGCACAACATGACTGGACTTCAGCTCAAAGAGAGCTTTTTTATTATTTCTGAACAAAAGAAAATTCTCTTCAGACAGCAGTCAGCCATGGAAAATGGAACTTCAGCTATGTAAGGATCCATTTTACTCTGACAAATGAAATGTACACAATCTTTCAATAAGCATGAATTTGCAGTTTTAACCTCTGCATCTAAACTATCAAATGCTGGTGTTTGATTTTTAAAGGTATGACCTAATGAGACAGTGCTGGAGAGAGAAACCATATGAAAGACCATCATTTGCTCAGATACTGGTGTCACTGAACAGGATGTTAGAAGAAAGGAAGGTAAGAATGAATCCTTAGAAAATAAATAGGCCATGAATAATCTCAATGTTGTTTAGGATTCTTGAGGTAACACAGCTTGCATCACACTTTTGCTGTTTATTTCCTTCCCAGACATATGTGAATACTACCCTATATGAGAAGTTTACTTATGCAGGCATTGATTGCTCCGCTGAAGAAGCTGCTTAAGAGGGGACAAATCTTCATTCATCAATGATGTATTGAAGAAAACAAAAATCCAATCTGCTGGAGCCCAAAATGTGATGTGCTGTGTAGAACTGTGTATAGCTCTATATAATACATCAATACTGTTTTACTACAGTTATGTATGTGTATATCACACAGTAACCTCTGCCTTCACAGTGTATATACTGTTCAAAGCAGGAAAAGACTGAAGTAATGAAATCTGTTGTTTCGTATGCAGGGTTTTCTTTTTTCCTACTTATGTAGACATAGTGTCTACATGCATATTGCAATGCATTAGGTATTGCAATCTTAGATTTTTTTTATATTTTCCAAGAGCTACTGATAGCAAAGTGGTAACTTATTGCAGTATTCCACACATGTTTCATTGCGTTTCAAACAAAAATGCTAAGCTCAGTGCAACAATGGAAGTTGCAATCCAGTGTGCTCACCAAGGATAATTAAAACAGACTCCTATTTGAAAGCTAGTAGAAATAGTCTACTTCAAAAATTCTATTCACACCTCTAAGATATAAGACATGATATTTCATTGCCCGGCTTGATGGTCAGTTTTTGCCCTATGGAAATTATACATATATTTTGAAGTGTTTAATGCTATCAGAGGCAGTCATACAGCAGCTATCATGAAACATAGGATTGAGGATCATACTACATATTGTCAAGTACATTGTTACAACTAGCTTGGATATGTGTGAGACATTCAATTTGTATTTCATGTAATAATTTCACTGCATAATTATAAATGACTACCTACTATATACAAGCAGGGCTTACTTTTGTTCATTTTACTCCCTCATGCAATTTGTAGTGAGGTATGGCCTCTTAAAAATATCATACTGAAATGCTTCAAAACAGTGATATTTGACCTGCCAGAGAGATCTCTAGCCCTTAGGTAAGACAAATAGAGGGAGGATTGTCTCGAGCTTCTGGTGTCAAGTCAACCGAGAGGGATTTGGTGGACTTACCCTATGCAAATTTCACGCATCAGCTAACCACATGTTTTGCACATATGTTCCTCTCATCCCCTTGTGACTCACCAGCTCATAACTGACCATCAGACACAGTGACTTCCCAGCTATGTGGATCAGGTCATCCACTAAGACTTGGAGAAAGGTGCTTGAGAGAGTAAAAGATTTCTCCTTCTGATACTTACTTTGTGAATGGGTATTTAATTGGTTACAAGGTAGGGTTATCACAGCTGAGTATAGAGTAACATTACCAATATACACCAGCCTGACTCAAACAGAAGCACCAAGAGCCTTATTAAAAGTGAATAAACCAACAAACAAGGGTGCTTAGATGACTTGGGTGGCCTTGAGATAGGCAGAACTTGCACTGTAAGCCAGGTGCTAGGTGTAAACTAGGAGTATATCATTGGGGATTAAAATAAGTTTACTTATAGAATATTAGATATTAATTGCATAAGTTTAAGTTTACTTATAACTTGCTTACAGCTTAGCATGAGTGGGCCCTGCTCAAAACTTAGTGTAGGTGAACTTTAAATGAACTCTGTTTGTTAGCATGAATTGCTAAGCAGGGGAGGAAATAAAGACTGGTTATCTTCAGATAAGGATTGAGACCCTGGAGGGGCCCCAAAGTCTGCCCCAAGCGAGAAGAAAGGAGCAGCTGATGGTACATGGACATGGACAAAGAATTCAGTGAGGTGTAAGAAGACCCCACACCATAAATTGCCATTGGACCAAGAGGCGTGTGCAGGGCACGTGAAGAGTGTGTGAGGATCATGCCCACAGACTGTAAGGGTATAAAGGCCCAGGGGTTTCTTTGTTCAGGTTCCCTCTCCAGTGGCATCCAGCCCAAGATGAAATAAACGAACTCTGCCTTAGAACCTAGGGTCTGAACTCTTCTTTCCCATTTACAGAGTGCATGAATTCAGTGGACCAAGGAACAACTCCAAAACAAAATAGAGAAACAAAGTCAAATGTATATTTTTCATTAAAGACTACTTGACCAGGGTTTTTTTTAAAGCATGAGCATTGCATTTTGCAAAGGTTCCTACAAATCAGTGAGATAAATAAGAATGGAATTCCACTGGGTGTTTTCTAGATTTCCAGGCAAATCTCGTTAATACCTTCTGCTGGAACTGCTCCACTTTCTGTACAGAATTTTTCAAAGGTTCAGACAGCTTGTTGTCTCACACATTTCTAACAAGCAGACACAACTGACTGTTCCGCTACTTGATGTGAACTTCTTCTGTGGTAAATTTTTATATGGGCCAATATAACACATAAGTAAAGAATCAGAGAGTCATTCATCAACTCAATAGTTTTTAATACTGTCTGCATTTTCAGTGCTTAAGTCTCACTGTAAATTTACCAGAAGGGCATTGAAGTGTACTTACAAACATTCTTCATATCTTCATTTAACATTGTGGCATACATTATCTTTCTACTCTGCTGTAATATCTTTTTAATTATTATTTTAAAAAATGCACACATAAAAAAACCAGTAATTCAAATACACAGCTTGAGATGTCTCCATTCAGTCTATACATCACAGAAGTACATTAGAAGTAATAAAAGCTATTAGAAACATCTCTTAGTTCTATCAGAATCTCAGATAAACAAATTCTACACTTCAAGCATGCACTGAGTGTCCTAGGTTAAAGAGACAGATCTTACAGTCAGTCATCCAGTGCTGGAAAGTGCAATTTATGAGGATAGGTGGTATATAAAGGTTTTCAGCTTAACCAGTAGCAGGTTGTAAGTCCTGCTGTCTTAGTTCAAAGGGAGGACTAAGATATCAATGTTGACCAGAAAAAAATAATCCCTCTCTCTTTAAATTTAGAANTGCTCCCTCCCCTTCCCCTCCCAACCTGGGGAGTGGGCAGAACAAAAAAACTAGACAAGTGATCAGCGGCACCACATGAATATGCAGTTTGCCTTTGTTATCTAGTCTCCACAGACAAAGGCGTTGCCTCTGAAGTCGTTAGGAAGGAATTCCACCAAGTATTGAAACTACAACACCTGCCTTCCACAGCATAATGCATCAGAACTCTCATTACTCTGGGTGAAAAGTAAGGTGCAACTACTCTTGGGAATGTCTGAATTTAGCTAATCCACTCAATTGCTGCACTTCTCCCAGCCCTTGCTTACCCAAAAGGAAGCACACAACTGGACTTAAACATTAGGGATTTTTAATTCTTACTTCTCTGTGGGCAATCAGTACCTTACACAATTCTGCCCCTCTCTGCTCACCAAAATATAATTGTCAGGCATTTGCTGAAACTAAAACACAAAATGTTGACTATTACATACATTTCATCAAAATGTATAAATACCTGATGGAAGAAAGTAAGGCAGATGGAAGCAGAGTCTTCTCAGCAAGATCCAGTGGCAGGATGAGAAGCAGTGGGCATAAACAGAAATCTAGGAAAACACATCGAGGATGGTCAAGATATTGAAGAGATTTCCCAGAAATTGTAGATTTTCCAGCCTTAGAGATATTCAAAACCTGACTGGGCACTATAAAGGACTGGAAGTTCATAACCTGGTTGGAGAGCTGCATGAGCTGGTTCAAATACCTTTGTTTTGTCAGGAGTTGTTTTGTCAGGAGTTTGTTTTGTCAGGTTTGTGGAGTACATTTCACTCCTTTTACTTCTTTTTTTTTTTTTTTTTTTTTCCTCCTAAAGAATGACTTCTCTTACAACTGAAAAGAAATGTGACAGTGGAAATTATTTTCCTTTCCCTATTCCAGATCCTCAGGAAATTCACCTGTTGCCGAACAGGGCTGAACTCTGCCTGACTGGCAGTACTTACCGACTCTGGGCCTCAGAAACAAAGATATTGGAAAAGTCATGGAAAGGTCTTTAATTAAAAAACTACTAATCTTTCCAGGTACACACCCTTGCTTAACAGCTGGGATAGGTCAGGAGTGATCTCCATGACCCTTGATAAATGAACAGGTTGTTTCTCAGGACTTATTTTCTTTGTGCCAGCAGCACTAACTGCCCACAAAGCTCTCTCCATTCTCTTCATTCCTCCTCCAGTTTACCCATCATCCTGATAGATACTCTGTGGAAAACGGATATGAATAAACACAGTCTATGATTTTGTGATTTCAGTTCCTTTAAGTCCTACCATGGAAGAAGAAACAGAAGCACTTTGGGAAAAAGATGCTAATGATGTATTTTATAAGAAGCACCAAAATAAAAGTATCAAATTCCCTTTCTGAGTGTGATGTTTATGGCAACAGAAGCCTCTCTTTGTGTGAAGGATGTGTGCTTTTTGGGGGGTACTTCATGCTGCACATGCTAATCCTGTGTCTAGAAATGCTCCATGAATAGTACTAGGAACAGAGTTCAAAAAAGTTTAGAAACTTTTAAAAAGGAGTCCTAATGATTTAACACTTTACCCAGTGTTCCAGAGAAGAACCAAGGGGTCCGCCAGGCTGCTGAAATTGAAACTAGGACACTGTTGAAAGTTCAACTAAATAATAACTTTATTATCACAGACAGTGGTCAAGTGAACAGGAAAGAAAGCCCCCCCTCAGGGGGAGAGAGAAAGAGAAAAAAAAAGGAAGAAGCCCCCCTGGGTCTGACACACCCCACTCCCCCAAGGTGTCTTCCCACAGGGTTGTCTCACTGATCCCAGAA
>VWZF01003328.1:32660-107924 GCA_013396755.1 Sclerurus mexicanus
CACATGGAATTCTACCTGAATACAACCCAGTTTACTGAAAATCTATTTACATGCAATTTTCTCCAATCTTTACGGAGAGTCACATTATATTTCTTCTTCACATAGCCACCAACAGTTACTTACTACATTTAAAACCCATAGTAGACTGCACATACCACCAGGATCTTCATCAGGAGCGAGTAATTGCTACTTGAACTATTTCTAGTGATTTAGATCCTGATCCCTATGGAGTGAAGTATCTGAAATAACCTTTACATCTGTTAAAACCATATAGCTAATTCCCTCCTTTCTGCAATGAAAATTTAGGTTGCATGAAGGAAAAAAGGTGGGAAAAGATAAGCAACAAACCTACTGCACACAAAACAACCTGCTGTTGCCATGGTATGACATCTCAACCAAGCATTCTGGATTTGTGATGAATCTCTGGGAGCTTCTCTGGGCACATCTATGAGCTGTAGAGAACTGGCTGTAATGGATGTAAAGAAAGCAAGAAGAAACAGTTTAAATGAAATGTGGGGCAACTTAGTAGGTGGTGGTGGGAGGAAACCATTGGGCCAAAATGAGTAAGTCCCATTAAAAATGGGAGCTATTTGTTACTGAAAAAATTTTGTCATTTAGACACAGAGCTCAAAGAGAGTTCAAAAAGCACATGAGAAATTCAAGCCTTGTTGAAGGCCAAAACAGCACATTTCTGAACAACCTGCCACTTCTGAGGTACTCCCATTGATGGAACCAAAGCTACAACAAATGTTGATGTGCTCCAGGGATATTTTTAGAAGTGGACCTTGGTGGAACTAGTTCAAGCTGACATGATTTAGATTTTGCCTCAAGGGACACAGAACATGGGGCACATTAGAAATATACTGGTGTCTGATAGTATTTGCACCTTACCATGACAGAGCATTCCTTACAGTAAGGAGGTTCTTCCACCATTTCTGTTCCCATTTTGCCAAATGACCAGATGTTCACTTTGGGGCTGTATACTTTTGCCACATATTCTGGTGCCATCCAGTGAGCAGTCCCACCCACTGAGCTCTGTTTACTCTGCTCAGGTGTGAGGTGAGCACACATGCCAAGATCATCTGAGGAGAAAAACATAATTAAAGCCAGCTTGAATTAGGAAACGAAGCAAAGAAATTCTCCACTCAGTCTGGGAGCTTAGTGTTGACTCTACCTGGAAAAGCAACTGTGGTCTCTTTCCTCAGGAAGGTAGCCAAGGAAATATGGAACTAGAGAATTTTATTCACATGAAACTTTAGGTTATAATTCCATGCCTCTGGAAATAGACACACACAAACCAAAGCCATTCTTGACATCCTGTTCCTCATGATACCTCTCTGCATGCTACAGCTCTGCTCTCAGCTTTCTGCAGAGGTCCCCACACTCCCACAAGGACTATTTTTTGGGTAACTGGCAGTCAGTCTTACGCAGCCCCACATTGCATCCCCTGAATGTTGTGCCAGACCAATAATAACCACCCAGTTTGACAGATCTGTCCATTTCAAGAAGAATGTTAGTGTTTTTGATGTCTCTGTGGATCATTTGGTTTGAATGAAGGAAGTCCCAGGCTTGTAGGCATTGATAGATGAAACAGAAACATGAGGATGATAATTAATGACCAATTTCATCAAACAAGTAAGGAAATGGCTATAAAAATTTACTTTGTGAGTAACAGAAGAACATGGTATTGTCAAGATGAAAAGCTTCATTCTTCAACACTGTTGGAGCAGTATCTTTCCTAATGAAGGCACATAGGCTTTCAAAAGAGAAACGTCAATTGTTATAGACTATCTCCTGAAAGCACAAACAGAATGTCTGCTGCTGCAATGGATGTGTTCTCTCCCCACAGATGACAAATGAGGGTTTGCCAAAATAGAAAATGTCCCTCTCTTTGGTATAAAGGGGATGACTTTCAAGGAAGGAGATTGCATAACAAAGATTGTATCACTAGCCTTGGCAGCAGACTTGGAAATAGCATGTTAGTCATGTTTCAGAAGCAAACACCATTTTGGATGGAACAATATTCTTTTAGGCTGAAAACTGTGATAATTGAGTCTTTATTTTTCTTTGCTGTTAGTTTAAAATTTTGCCGCCAGCATGTTTGCTTTTGTAAGGCAAGGAATGCCCTACAGACAGACTTCAGCTTGGAGAAGCAAAGTTGGAAACAGTAAAGGAAAAAAACGATGGAGTACAATAACAGTAGAGAAGAGTATTCTAACACAGTACAATAGGTGCAGTGCCACTGGCAGGCAGTTCTCTTAACATGCTTTCTCTCCTCCACATCATAACAGCATCACAGAAACAAAGCTCTGAACATGAAATCACTCATGTTCTTACCACCTGTTTGGAAGGACTGCACTGTACAGGCCATCAGAAGCATAAGTTGGATCCCTTATCCCCATAAAGACAGCTATCTCCCCTTCATCATATCAGTTTCTTTAATAACATTGCTTAAAGTACCTCCATAACCAACCAGATTTTTTCATTGCCAGGGCAGCCAAGAGAAAGAAACAATGGCATGAAGATGAATGTGCAAAGCTAAACAAAACAGTATTATGAACAACAGCTGCAAACATTAAGTTCACAGCATAAAAGGGAGAATTTCACTTCATGTGAAAGTTTGAATACCTGATCCTGAAATAATCAGAATATACTTTGAGACTTAATTTCATTTTACTAGTTTCTGTAAACTTCTTACCAGAAATTCATATATTAGTGGGGGTTTTTTATCATGATCACTCAGCATTAGTATTTTTTTGCCTTTCATCTTCTTCTTCCTTCTCCTTTTCCATATAATCTCCATGTAGTGCTACTTTGAAATAATCCCAAAAATAAGTAGTCAGTTTCTAAGTCAAATATGTTTGGTTTTTTGTTTGTTTGTTTTTTTAAACTGTATGTGCTGTTGAATTCACAGACTGCAAAATATATTTCCTTCAACAAGTGATTAAAACAAGTGATCAGTTTATTAATTTACATAACAATACTATTCCCTTTTTTTTTTTAATGTTAGCATTATTCAATTAAGATCTGAATAGTCATATGACACTGTGTTTCTAAATACATCCTATTTCCAACAACTATGTACATGCACTGATATTCAGGAACCTTGTCCTTCATCAACAACTCTAATCTGCAGCTCTCATGGTACGGCATACTGAGATGAATATTTGTCAGTCAATACAAAAATTTATATATGCTATGAAAACAATGTTCCAGTCTTGGATCTGAAGTGTAAGATTATGGTTGCAATGATTAGGGAAGCAGCAAGGGTTTTTTTAGCTTGTGAAACAGTATTTTTTATTCCCTTTCCCCATGTGAAACAGCAAATCTGAGCCAGAGTCAGCCAGAGAACAGCTGGGAGAGTTTGATGGTTATGTTCTGACTGAATGCTGTGTGGTTGCTGGAGATTCTGGACAAGTTCTATATACTTCATGTTTTTGTACCTGCAGACGAGTAGAACAAGCCAAACTGTAAAGCATATTTTCAAAACAATAATGCTGCAGTGGTGGAAGAACATGGCCTTATTGAGCTCTTTGAGGAAAAAGTTCATTTAACTAAAAAAAATGAGATTAAATATATCCTGTCTTTTTTTTTTTTTTTTTTTAATATATCTAGCAGAATGTAAGCTCTATAATAATTTGTGCCTGAATGAAGTTTTGATTAGTACACAACATCAGGCAAAATACATTTCCTAGTTATGAGTGATAAAAAGATAAGCAAAATTACTTTCATAGTGGAAACAGTACTGCTTCTCTGGAGATTATCCTGGTCCTTATGGTTGCTCTACTTAATTTTGGGAAGTGGGATATGCTTTCAAAGGTGGGTTACGGTGACACCACCACACTGAGAGCTGGAGTCAGATAGCCAGAGGCAATCAGGAGTCAGCCTGTATGAGAAGACCCCACAGATTACACTGGAGGAAAGAGGACATTGACTTAAAGTCATAAAATTTCTCTTTGGTCTTAAAAAAGGAGCTACAGAAGGACGAAACAGCTCTTCTACCACATAACTTCTCACCATTTAACTCTGCTGTATGCAGTCTGGGGGAGGGGGTGCATTTGACACTGTAATTTGTAACAGACCCTATTAAAAAAAAAAGAAAAAAAAATGAAAGAAGCTGCCTCCTGAAGAGTGTTATGGCAACACACATCCTGAGGGTCAATCTACAACCATATGACTGAACACAGCTTTCAGTCCTCACCTATTATTTTTCCTTGACTGTAAGTTACAACTCTCTCAAACACATTTTTGCTTACAAGTGTTTTTTCCAAACCCTAAGGACATCAAAATGCAATATTTTCTGTTAAGAGAAAGCAGAGTGTAAACTTTTAGTATTTGGCATGGTTAACTTTAAATGAAAAACCTGGGAAAGTCATCCTGTTCCTGGTCTGTAATAGTTTTTCATATTTTCAGCCTTTCTAGCTTACATGAAATGAAAAACGACCAAATAGAGAAAAGTGCCGGTCTTAACATAGGTAAATAATACTGCTCCCTCTGCTGTCCACAGAAAGATCTACCATTTTTAAATGGTAAATTAAAAAAAAAATGCACAAAGAGTTTTGCAGAACAGAAATTTGAATAAAAAACAGAGACTGAGAACAACATAATTTATTAGACTGAAAGTATTAAAAAGTATGGATTAAAAAGTATGGATTTAATCAGCACTTTCGTTAGCTGATTTACTGTTGATTCACATCACATGCGTGAGCAAGAATTTTGAAGTTGGCAGAATAATGCAAAGCCAAGAAGGGAGAGCATTTCTGGCATGGCACACATAGATCCAGTGTGTGGCCCTTGGTAGTTCTGCAAAACGGCTTTTGATTCAGTGAAATGATCTGATCTTACAGCTGTTGCCCTTCCCAGGGGCATTCACTTTTGGTTGTTACAGTCATTACTTTTTCAAATTTAGGCTAGGACTGGAGCACTTGAATCCTTTTTGGTGTCTTTTTTACCATCAGAGATGATTGCATCTCTCTCTGGAGACCAAAAAAGCTCAACCTCTGACTGAGGCAGACTGTGTTCAAGTCAAAAATCCCTCACTCCAGGGGAGCGGTATTATACAGAGGCAACAGGCATGCAGTCATTCCCTACACATTCCAGGCAGTGCACAGACCTGTGCACAGAGAATTCAAGGTAAGATTAAGCACAGTGTGGTGGCATTAAAGATTTGGGTTCATATCCAAAACACTCTAGAAATATCTGATTGACTAATTATTAAACAGGGGTATAAAGCAACAATAAGAGCTACCAGGAAGTTTGTATTACAAGACATGAGCAAATGTGATTTTGAGCTGAGAGGCTGAATTAGCAGAACTAGACACAGGTTAAATGAGGGGCTGTGGAAAAAAAATAAACATACCATAACATGACACTGAAATTATCTAGATTGGTTATGTACGTATTTGGCTTTCATACAGAGAAAATTAAGAGATATGTGTCCGTCTGTATTATACACACAATCTGTGAAAGATTTAATTTCAGGATACTAGTTCTTAGCTGTCTTGCAATTAATCTGCAAGAACTTAATTGTCTTATTACTTGCTTTTCTCCTTTTACCATAGATCACAAGTTCTCTTCCATTTTCATTTTTCAAGGAATAATTATACTGCCTGACATCTGAATGAACAAGCATTGCTACAGGAGCAAAGTTAATGAGATCTATCTTGTTAATTTCCTGTCATGGTCTTTGAAAATGCAATATGTTCCACACATAAATATACATATATATACACATATATATGTATATGGCATAGTTTTCTATGATTTTTCCTGAAACAAGTACTAGAGGAGACACTAACAAAAAATCTCCAACGAAAACCCCCCAAGCACAAAGAAGGAATCAAAACCCGGAACAGAATAAAATGTGAGACACCGATTACCAATCTATGAAATAATTTCTGCTCAGAAATTTCATTCTGCCCATAAATTACAGAATTAGATTTTTAGTTAAAGCCTGCAAAGAGAGTATGTTGCATTTCACTTTGAACGAAAATACAGCTGTTTCTATCCTGTAACTAAAAAGATACATAGTGATTACACAGCAAGATTAAGCACTGGCAGTTCCAGTGCCATTTCCAGCATGATGATTCCTTGCCACAGTTTTACTGTGAGCAGAATTTTAATAATTCACTTGTATGGACTTGGGTTTGACATTCAAGAAAAAAGCTTAGCGGCTTTAGACTACAGAAAGAACGAGACAAAAGGATTTGGACATTTCCTCATGTTTTTCACATCACCTTAGGCTGAGAACAGAAGGCTAAAGGCAGTGCAGTACAGACACTTGAAAAAACAAAAGTAAATCAAACCAAACAAAAAACCGAAATAAATAAATAAGTAAATAAAACAAAAAACCCTCCATCTGAAATGCTTAAAGTCTGAACTGTAAAAACAACTACAGAAGAGACAGTCTGATTTAATTTTATTTAAATATAAAAGTACATGAGCAACAGCTGATATTTTTACTTTCATATAGAAATTACAAGAATAAAAAAAAAAAAACAAAAAAACAAAAAAACCCCAAAACTATTTCAATGTTTCTACTTGGAGAAAATGTAATAGCTAATGGTTTCCAGCAGTTTCACTTAACTTAGGGAAAGTTAAATACCATACCTTCCCTTATGGTCTTTTATTCTTCTGTTGGTTCAAAGAAAGAGCTTTCTCCTTCACTTACTTGTACTGTGGGTTTCTCTGCTCTGTACACCTCTCTTCCCTTTTCAGGAAAGGAGAAACTTTTCATCTTTCTGAATATGGCCCATAACAAGTCCTAGCTGGATCTAATAATGGGACTTTGGCCAGGCCACAGAACCAAGGAATAGCCAACATGTTAAAGTAATTGTTTTGAATGAATGCATTAGGCCTTACTTTGACTCCTGCAAAAACACCCCCAAACCAAGAACAAGCAATAGCAATAGAGTTCAGTCCCATTTGTTATTCCAGTTTGTGAATGAGCGAGCTGCTCCAGTAAGGCTTTTATAGCACTTGTTTTATAGAGGTCAAATTTTCAGACACTAGTTTTGTCTTAGGTGTGAGTTTTGTTATGCTCCTGTTCCAGTAGTTTGATCACTTTTCAGAGAACAATTTGGATCATGACAACCTGTGGAAATGCAAGAGCACACAAGTCAGAAGTAACAAACTGAAGACCTTATGTTTCTCAGTACCTGAATTGGCAGTGTCACAAACAGCAGTACAGGTTGACCTTCATCATCATACTCCAGGGCTGAGGAGTAAATCCCTCATTTTGTTTAATCGTTTTGTTCTTTTTAATCTTCTCTACTTTACATTCTGAAATTTGGTTTTTTCTAGTCAGCTGGCATAAAGAATGATTCATGTAGGCCTATTGAATGAAATCAGCTTGTGGAATGCTGGCTAATAGCAACAAAATGCTGTGTCAAATTAAGGTAGAATTTTGATCACTGTTCCTGCCCATCTGCAGGAGCATTCAGGTTTTTTTTCAGAAATGAACCTTGACAGGTATTATCCCTTGTCCTGTCAGTACATGCCCTTGTAAAAAGTCCCTCTCTATCTTTCATGTAGGTCCCATATAGGTACTACATACCACCCAGTTTGAGAAGGATAAATGCAATGTATTAGATTATTAGAATTTTGAGGGTTTATCTTTGAAGTTTTTTCAACTAGTAGATAACATTTCTCTCCCCAAACTTGATCATGTCATGGCTTCTTAAAAATTAATCAAGGAAGTAGGCAGATTAATTTGCCATAGTCTTGGTATGGCTGTTCTGGAGGCAACTGGGAGGTCAGGTGACTTAATTCTTGGGCTTAACGGTGCAGGTCTTACCTGTGTGTTTCACTGAAACTACTGGTAATTGTGAGAGCTTCCAGACTGCACTGTTAGTTTAATTCTCTGACTGTTTTCCAAGATAAAGGCTCAGAAAGTGAAAACAGGTGGTGGAACAGTTTTCTTTATTCTATTAACAAAGCATAAAGTCCACATGCATTTAGTTTACTAAACACTTACTAGTGGGAGCAGAACAGTTTGTGGAAACATGTGACGATTTTGACACCTTGAGTCCAGGAGAGCCTGAAAGACTCAGGAACTGAGTGAAATGCATTCCAGTGCAGTATGGTGGCACAAAGCTTGGATAATTACTCACAGCTAACTTTAGACCTACCAGCAGGCTAAGGACATCTTCCAAACCTTGGCCAGAATTCTGTTACTATCACTGCATCTGCTCTGCTGACAGTCTTCTCCCTCATGAACACTGATGCCACTGTGTAGAAAACAAATTGCTTGATGATTTGTCTAAAATGCCAGCACTACTGATCCAGAGGCTGTCAGTTTAGTTCAGTGCATTCCCAGCCACTTTGCTGTTTTGCTGCTCCATCCACATAAAAGTAGGTGTGTTCAGAAAACTCCTTCCTTCACTTGGTTAAAGAGATGTCACTTTTTAGAAGTCAGCCCGTTGCTATGAACAGCAATGACACTTACGAGTACTGCCAGCTGGTGGCACTTGCCCATTTTAAGTCAGAAAGTGACATGACAAGTGCTTAACACTGAACTAAAAAAAGTGTCCTGCTTAGCAGAGCTGACTAGCCTACAAGATTTTGTAGTGCTCTATGAGTACTCTGTGACACAATTCCTGCTGATACCTTTTAAATGTCAAATTTCAGAACGTTCTATTTATGGTTTTGTGTTGTGGATTTTTTCAATTGTTTGACTGATTGAATGTGATACAATTTGGCTTACACCAAGAGAGCATTACTGTTTATGCACATTATCTCCTAACTACTGCTACCCTTTGTGCCATGTTTATTAGTGAATGGTTAGTAATTACCTTCAGTATGGCTTTTAGGGGTGTGAGTAATATCTGGCTTTTACTCTGAGAGGATGGCTTCACTTATCAAAATGTATGCACGAGGAGAGTGACACCTTTCGATGACCTGTCAATTAACTTGAAATGCTCTAATTGCTGTGATATATTAAATACAATCCAAGGTCTCAAACCACGAGGGCCATCTGTTCTATGTCAGGTCTACTTTTTGTAACCAGTAAGATCTGTTTGGTTTTTGCCCCATTGCCTGCTGAGTTTGCCTCACTTTTACTTTGTGCCATCTCTAAGGACTGTGAAGAGCAGTTTGGAATAGAAAGAGAGGCTGAACCCTGCTTTACCATCATATTGTGCAGCAGCAGGAAAAAGTCATCCCAGTTACAGTCGCAATGACACAGCTGAGACATCTTCTGCAGTGCAGCGGGGTGTGCGGGATGCAATAGCCAGCCTCACTTCTGCACTGCTCCTTTGCTTCTCAGCTGACACAGGGAAGTGCCTTCACTTGCTGTTCAGCTTTCGCTGCTGTATGGAATCAGGCTAGAGAAAAAGAGGGAGGCATGCAAAAAAGCTGGATAGGAAAGGATTTCCTGCAGCTCTTTCCCCTTGACAGAATAGGTCTCTCCTGGCCTCGACAGGGAAATTGACAACGGCAAAGTAAAGAGCCTTATCACTGCTGAAGAGCCTATACATGCTGCAGTGATCACAGCCTCACCACACCACTGAAGTGGAGACACTGCTGGACGTTGCTAATCCAATGCCACACTGAGAGCAGGGTCACTTTGAACAGGTTTTTATGTTTATTAGGAATTTCCTGTACTTCAGTTTGTGTCCATTGCTTCTATTATTGTTTACCACTAAGGAGAGTCTGTCTTCTTCACTCTATCAAATATACAGGGATAATGTCCCCCTTGGGCCTTCTCCAGGCTAAACTGTCCCACCTCTTTCAGCTTCTCCTTGTGTGAGAGATGTCCTAGTCCATTCATCATCCCTGTTGCCCTTTTCTGGCCTTCCTCCAGTCTGTACTGTCTCTTATACTGAAAAACTCAGGACTGGACCCAGCACTGCAGGCATGTCTCACGAGGGCTGGGCACAGAGGAAAGATCAGCCCTTGACCTGCTGGCAACACTTCTCCTAATGCAGTCCAGGGGGCTATTTGCCATATTTGTCGAGGGCAGATTATTGGGTCTTGGTCAGCTTGGTGTTCACTGGAGCTCCAAGATCCTTCTCTGCCAGGCTGCTTTCCAGCTGGGAAAATGCTTTCCTCTCCATATACAGCATAGGTCTGCTCCTCTCAGTTGGAGGATTTTGCAACTCTCTGTATTCAACTTCATGAGGTTCCTCTTGGCATTCTTTAAACTACTGAGGGCCCTCTGAATGGAGGCACAGCCCTCTGGTGTATAGATATGCAAATGGTACCCTGTGAAGCTTTCTGCTACTCTTGCCATTGGGCTTCTTTCAGCTTGTCAAATTCTTCAGCTATGCTCAAAAGCTGTTTTGTAGTTACTCCATTAGTCGAAGGATCTCCAGTCTTCAGATCCTCCCCTCATCAGAGGGACACCCAAAGCCCAGCATCAGCTCTTATACTGGGTGCTCTCTCCAGAGCCATTCTTAATCCCTATGCTTCTGCTCCCCTCAAATTCTGTAACTGACTTGTATTAAGTTCACAGTACCTTTATATACAATAATGCACATATATATGATTATATATGTCTTAGGAATCAGGCCAAAGAGTACAATGCAGTGAGCTCTAGTGAGAGACAGTTTCTATTACCCTATTAGACCTTTATTTCCTTTTGTGGCAGCCAAATTCTAACCAAGGATTTTTATTTTTATTTTCTATTTCTAAGAGATGAAACTTTGCCCTGAACTGGCTTGGTGCTTACATGTCCCTCTTGTCTTGAAGTGTTCCATCAAGTATTAGCTGAAGAACCTGATGAAACCCATGACTTATCCAAGCTCTAAGATCTGACAGACAAGAATGAGCAGACCAGCTTAGCTAAGGAAAGTCTACTCATGCGTAATCTGATTCCACTGGTGCTGCTGACAGACTGGCCAGTTTTCATTAGCATAATACTTGGTCAATTTTTCTTGGTGTCACATTGGTGGCAGGAGGGCTTTTGAGGAAGGTGGTGCATTGGCAGTGAAGGAACTCACTCATCTCTGAGTCCTGTGAGCCTGCCAGGGAACTCTACCCTGTAGTATAAAAACTACATGACTTTTTCTTGCTGAAGAGTTAGATGCCAGGTAACTTCACAACACTTCTGCAAGGTTATGTTTATTTTATTCTATTTGTATTCCATCACTTCATCCACTATGATTGGGTTGAAAATTAAACTGTCATTTTAATGACTACAGTAGTTAGTGTTGCTCTCTCTTCTCATACAGTTGAACTATTATTTAGTAACAAACAGAATTAAAAGAACCTAAGACACACATGACATCATTAAAAAAACCTAACACACCAAACAGTGCTGATGCATGGAGGAGAAAAAGGAATCAACGTCTTATTTCTTAGAAAAATGCATCCCCCTTAAAAATTAACAAAATTAAGAAATATATTCTGTGTGCAAGAGCAGGGAGGGTACATATGCATGGGATGATACTTCCACATCCATATCCCCACTCAATCACACACACGTACACACACACACAGACACACACACACACACATATATATATATTCACTCATGTACATCCACAGACACATGTATTAAACTGGAAAAGTAATTTATTTTTTTCCCCTGGGAGAATATTACAACTTTTAATTATATTAATTACATCTGCATTGAAACAAGGAAAACTTACAAAAACACAGAAAAGAAATTTTAAGAGCTCTAACTTATTTGGCTAAACCTTGGAAATCACTGTCTATTTACCATAAAATACAGGAAAAATCAACTTCTGATAATTTTAGATTTAAATATATAAAACTACCAGGTTCTTAGTGCTGATTTGGCTTGCTTTGCCCTTAGAACAGTCTTCATAATTATTAAAAATGTCTTTTATTAAATTTTTTTTCCAATATATGGGAAAAAAAGTCTAAATACTGACCACTTGTCTATACTGGGTCTCCCAGTGTTATCCCCTTTCTAAAGCCCATAGAGCATATCACAGCAAGCATATTTCTGCTTTAAAAGTAGTGCTTCCAGTTTTGCTGCTCTTACAGGTACCTCCTGCTCTCTTGCTTCTGCTCTTCTAAAGAGACAATGTACAGCCAGCCCTTGGTGGTCTCTCTTCAGAGGGCACAGGTGAGAGGTAGCCCTTCTGGAGGCACAGAGGGAGGTCAGAAGGCTGCTTTATGTAAAACTTTGCCCTCGGGGAAGCAAACGAAACAGTGACAGGCAGAAGGCCAGCTCTGAGACCTCAAGAGCATGCAGAAAAGGTAAGAAGCAACAAGAAGGAATGGCTTTTTGTGAAGGGCTCTCAAATGTGTGATTTATTCAGCATGAAGTACAAAAGTGCTAAAAGATCCCATTAGTCTGCTGTTAATAGAGACTTGGTAATAGTGCCCTCCTGAATACAAAGGGTACCATTCTCTCTATCCTTTGGACAGATCTGGAATTTGTGATCACCGGGGAAGATGTATACCCATTAGGTTTCTGCACATCTTGAGCTATTGTCTGTAAGTCCCTGTATACACATTAATTGTTTTCTCTCTTTCCCTGCCTTGTTCTTAATGAATCAAATACCTTGTCAGGTGTAAGTTTTGCTGCTTAGACCTTGAGCTCTTCCAGAAAATTCTTGAGTTTTGTAAGTCCACAACTTTTATCAAATCAGAAAGAAATCATCAGTTTAACTGTTGTGGATTAGTTTAAAAAAATACCAACCAAACCATTAGATAGACTCTGGGACTCCATGCTTCATAAAACCTAAGGGAGGTTATGTTAAGTTTTTTTTCATGTTACATTTATCACGACAGTGACACTCACAAAGTAGAAATTCATTACAAAATCTCTTATTAAAGAGACAATCAATAAAAGCTTTAAAGTCTTTAACCACCAAGGGCAATTTTGATATCATAAGACCCTTTCACATTCTGAAATAATGCTGAATTTGGTCCTAGTCAGCTGAAATGATCCTTCTTATAGTGCCTTAACACTAACAGCATCTCTAAAGGTAAGTACCAGAAAAAAAATCTACTTTTTAGTCAAGAAAAACAAAACCTGATTGAAGGACTAGAAAGATGATTAAAAAAACCACAACAAAATAACAAATCTCAATAATAAACTCTTTTTGCCTCTCTTCCCTGCCTTCCCCAATCCCAGAACCATATGGGATGCTGGATTAGGAACATACATAATTGATTAGATCAGGTAGAAAGACAACTAACAACCAAAACACGATTCTGTCTGTTAGAGATCCTGACAAATTACTGATGAAGTTGGGATCACAAGACCCAAGAGGATGCTGACCCTCTTTCCTCTGTGGGAAGGGGTAATATGACACTTTTATGTTGTGATGTCACATTCCAGACATTATTCTTATTGCGTTATCAACTACCAGGAAAAATGGCCCATGGCATGAGATGGTCAGGTGGTGGCCAAACACCTCTGCTGTGGAAGCAAGAGTACCTGTTGGGAGATACTCAGCCAAAGGTCAAACCCTGCCATTTGGAGAAATCAAGCACTGTGTTCTTCCCAGTAGAGGAAGCAATCAAAACAAGTACACTTTGCACTCCTTTTCAGCTGGTTCAGCTCCTGCTTTACAATGGGCTTTTCCCATTACAGGAATTTTGGCCAGGTCAAACACAAATCCTCTAGGGTTCAACTCTGCATTTGCCTCCTTTGCCTCCTACAATGTGCTGTATAAGAAAAGGAAGCAAAAAAGTTTATGGAAAACAGTTTTAAAAAAGAGGAAAACATTCTAACAGATAAGTTTTACATTCACAAAATGTAATTGGGAACAAATTCGGCTTAATCTTCAGACTGAGCTACAGTGAATAGACTCAAAACAGCATATGGTAAGTAGTGTAATAAAATGAAGAATATATTATGCAGAAATTATGCATAAAATACCATATTTTTCAATTTGTGTAGTGACTTTGATCTTTATGCAAAAATTCCACGTTTGTCTCTTCATGTTAATCTTTCAAATATAGTGATGTCCAGCCATAAGAACATCAGATGGCAACTGTCCACAGTGAAATTCAAGAGCACTGTATCAGCTACGGCTCCATCTCAATCGATGCCACAGCCCAGGCACTTTGGAGGAGTTCAAGAAACCTTTTCATATGCAACTGAAGTTGTAATTCCAGGCAGTTGTCATCTACAGGAACCATGTACTATCTTCCAGCGATGTAACATTTTTCATCTTCTTTAAAATGAGGCAACTAAGCTCATCAGTAGCTGTGGCACTGAATTCTATAAGTTAGTTGTGTCCTGCAAAAGTGCCAGCAGGCCAGAAATTATCTGTGTGCACATTCCAATCCCCAAAGAATTAACCTGATTGCAAAGACCACTAAAGGAGGTAGGAACAGTTAGGTCCATCCCCTTGAAGCCGGAAGATATTTCTTGCATAACTCTAAAAATGCAAAAAAGCCTCCACCATAGCTACACCAAATGTTCACAGACAAAAGCGTTTTTTCACAGCAAGGATGTGATCACTAACACTTACAAGGCTCAACTTAAGCAAGCAGGTATGTAAATCAGAATGTGCTACAACATGAGCCAGAAAAAGTTTGCTGTTAATCTTTAGTGTCTGCTAATTTCAAATGTTTCAATCACGGGATACTCCACATGATCTTCTTCTGATACTGTCTCAGAGGATGTAAACATAGCTAACTAAATTGAGAAGAAAGCAGCAACAGGATTCAGCACTTACTCAGGAAGAGTAATCTTTCACAATAACACAAGTGTGCAAAATTCCTTGCAAGGCACAAAATATGTAGGTGTGTTCCACCAGATTCACATTTAATCAGCAGTATCTCTCTTCTGATCCCTCTGTTAGGTATCAATATTTTTTTCCCCAAAAAGAAAGCCCCATCTATTTGGCATAGAAGACTTGATTTACTGCAATAGATCCTTCCAGGTGTTAATTAAATTGGATTGAGTTCTGGAAAAAAAAATTATATTAGTCTAGTGTGGAAAGCAAGTCACACTGCTGGACACTGTTTAGATGCAACAGGGACCTTTAAATAGTCCCTCCCTGCTCTAGCCTTTATACTACTCATCTTTACTGTATTTTCTTCCAATTTACAAAAATTAAATTTCTTTTCCTCTGAAAAGATGAAACTTTTGGGTGATTGAGAAGGATCCTTTTTCTAAGGGAGCAAAAGACTATGAAATTACATGACAGACTGATGTATTTCAGAGGGTATTTCAGGAAAACACTGACTATAGCTCTTTTTTATGTAATGTAGAGATACTGAGCAGATTTGCTGTCAGTCACAGTATGAATTGAAGGAAAATACCTCAGCACTGCATAGTTATATCTGGATTTCTGCTCATGTAATTGAGATCAGAAACCCTCCCATTGTCATTCAATTATGAGTCACAATGAAGAACAAACTGACTGATCAGCTGAAGGACATGGCTCTCTTCCTGGAAACACAAGGCTCACTGGCATTTGGGAAGGGTGGCCAAGCCTTGGGTGGCCTAGTACAGGGTGGGGGGCATTGAAGGCTAAGTCTTTTTCAATTCCAGAACATCTTAATGGTCTGGTGCACTTAAAGAAAGCACATACCAAGAAACAAAAGAAAAAGAAAACAAGATTGCAGCTAACAATACAGTTTCATTTCAAAACAACTAATCTGGAGGTCAGCCCAGGGACCTGAATTTCAATAAAGCTTTAGCAGCAGGAGCACTGCCATTGTTTGCGGCTGAAGAGGTTCTTATCCTTAATAAAGAAGCTAGAACTAACATGATTCTTCTTTTTCTCCATGTTGCTCAGATGAGGTTCTTAGCAGCATATTGAGGTTTAAGAACACTGACACTAGAGGGAAGCATTTGTGAAAGTAACTGTGGTTCCCAACTCTCCTGCTTTCAGGGATTAACAAGCAGGTTTAGTCCATGACAGCTGTCACACTCTTGAATGCTGCAGTAGGAAGAAAATTGGACTTTGCTTTTCTTCAGTGTGTAGTTTTTAGTGACACATCCTGGCTGTCATCTCTTTCTGTAAAACAAGGAGAAAGAAAAGAGCAAATGATAAAGTGTGCACAGGCCTCTTCCCTGCTAATATTTCTGAAACTCTGCAAATCCATGCAGTTTTATATGCCACCATGGTTCTGCTCCTCTCTGTCACTTTCAAGGACAATGAACATAACTGGCAATTAGCATATAGGTTTAATAACCTCATAAATTCCTAACCATGTCAGGTAAATGGCACTGGATCCCCCCGCCATCGCAATGAAATAAATCACCTGCAAATGCCAGAAACCCTTTAATTTAATATAAGCAAAAGGATTCCAATCATTCTCATTGAACCTGCAGCCAACAGGAATCCTAGATATACCTTTTTTGCCTAGCTATTTCTGCCTGCACATGGATACATAGGGTACAGGGACACAGATCTTCTGGAGGACTTGACCAGAACTGTGGCTTTCGTCTCTAGGATGGGGTCTTGGAGCATTCACAGACTCCATTAGGAACTGGAGTTTGGGACCCATATAGGATTTTATTTGCTCTGATTTACAGGCACTCTAATACAAACTCTCTGGTAACTCCAGATTTATAGAATGGCTGCTCCATTCTATAAAACTTTATATTTGTCAGCAGATGTTCTGAAAAGACACCAGATTGTCTGACCAACAGCCATCCACATACACCAGACTACAAGGCATTTCCCTTGGAAAATCTATTTAGATTTACAAAGTTATCAGAAGTATCTGAAAATTTCTTAGCTTGCTTGAATAATTTGCTATAAATAATAAGATAATTAAGATCTAATGCAAACAGCTTTGTGAAAATGTTGTAACTGTATCTTACCCAGTGTTTAGCAGATTATTTTTCCACCTAGAGTCCTACACAGAATAGTACGACTTTTACCCCCACTTCCAGAACTTTAACTAGTTTTTTTTTCTTGTAAATTCATCTTGTGTTCCTTGCTATTTTGCTGCCATGCATGCAATAGAATGGAATGTTGTAATTTGTTATAAAGACAATGGTAATTAGTACAGTAATTTATACAGTAATGTGTGATCTCCACAGGAAGCTGAACCAGTGGTTGCTTCTCCTGTAATTTGTTAAAGGTGAAAAAAGGTGACTTGACCATGGAAAAATCTAACTCCTTTTGTTCTTAATTGTTTGGTGGTGGTGGGTTTGGGTTGTTTTATTTTTCTTTCAAACAGCTGCAATTAGACTTATTTCTTCAGGAAAACAAACAGCAAATGCAGAACTTAATATAACTCAGCACAGTTCTGGACAGCTTCCTTCTGTTTTATACATAAGCAGATACAAAATGCCTCTGTGTCTTCTTTCTTTGGGAGATCAGAAAAAGCAACTATGCTGGGAAATAGTGAAAGGCAACATATAATACACTACTACATCAACACCAGAACAACTATCTCCAATCAAAGTAGGCATCTGGAGGCTGATAAAATCCATCAGGACTCAGGCCAGGGCAGTTGCCACAAGCTCTGATGTGGTCTGACACCATGCAGAAGTTCTACTGACAGGGCCTGACACCATTTCCAAAGCTGGTTTTCCCAGCGAAGGATGCCACGTGCTGCCTAGTAGTCTGCACTCAGACCTGCCTCTGAAGGGTGGTGACAGGCCTTTCGTTATGGTCTGAGGAGACACACACATTGCAGGGACTGTGCAGTACCTTCCCTGCCAATATCTGCTACAAGTAGAGAGGAGCTGAAATATACTCATGAAGTAGTCATTGCCAAAATCTGTGTTTTCTTTCCAGATTTAAAATTATTCCGTTCTTCCCTCCCTTACCTGAAGATCAATTAGGTGATAATGCTTTTTGAGGCATTTTTTTATTTTTGCAGGCCCCTAAATTTACACATACTCAATGTCTGCATAGTACACATCCATAGTATACTACTTGTAAGTACAGCTGATACATCTGCAAGGTAAAACACTACAACTTCTTTCTACAACTGCTGCTGTTGAGCAGTAGAGACTTGCCCTGTTAGAAAAGAAGTACAGAGAGTAATGTGAACTGTATCAGAGTCATTACAAACCAGGACATGTTCCTTCAGGCACAGTGGGAGGCAAATTGCAATAGCATCAGAGGTGGCAGGAGTTTAGATATGGATAAATGTGTCCAGGAAAAGGAAAGAGTCGGTGTCTAGATGATCTATGCATAAGATGTAAACTAGAGGTATTGAAACCAGTTTACTGTGAGAGTCATGAAGTGTGAACCTACCACACCATTCCTAACTTTTCTGTAGAGGCAGAATTTATTTTTTATAGTAATAAAAATTACCCCCAAGTCTCTCTCCTGCTTAATTTCTGGGTTTTTGTTTGGTTATATGTTTACATCCACAGTCTTCTCCCTAAATCTTATTTTCCCAACCTATCAGGAAAACATTGCCATAAACGGCTCTGCAATTTTCCCCCTGTTTTTTCTTAACAGACTTTGTGTCCCAACAGCTGCTTGGCTATGGTTTTGGAAATACTCACCAAAGCTGTAAAGACAAAAAAAAAAAAATTAAAACTCACAAAACATCAACATCTCTGATACACTGAAACATTTTCTGTATTGACCTATATTGTTGCTAGTAAATGAAGAACACAGAAGTACAGTCACATTGCATTCCTGCATATGTGCTTGAGCTTTTAGTGATTTCAGCCAGTGACACTGAACTAGAGGCACTTTAAAAAAAAACAAACCATGATCCTTGTGATAGTAAATTGGTGCAAATTTTGAGAAACTGACTCACTTCCAGTTGTTATTTTCTTAGAGGAATTTACAACAGAGAAGAAAAACAAATAGGAAATGGTTTCTCAAAGAGACTGATAATAATTATGACACTGACGAAGAAAAAGCTTCACCCAAAATGCTGGTGAGAATGAGAGGAAGGCTCATATCCCCATGACCAACCTTGGCTGGGAGGCAGCATGAAACATGCTGTGTGCTGCAGAGCCTGCTGCTGAGCCTGTTATAGAGCAAACTGCTCCTACTTGCCAAACTCTGCCCGCTCTGAGATACTTGTCTTTAAAAATTAATCACCCACTCTTATAGAGCCTGCTGGAATATCTCTTGCTGATTCTGATGGGCAGCAGAGAACTTGGCACATAGTCCCACTCCACTTAGTGGAAAAGTCCCCCTCAAACCTCAACAGAGAACTGGCTCCTTAGTTATTCCAGTGGTATGATATTATTCTGGTATTATGATACCTAGTCCCAGCTGGATATTAAATGAAGTATAAAGGCTAGACAGACAAGGGAATCAGAAAATCAAACACAGAAACACAGACAGGCACATACAAACATTTGAAAAGATATTTAAAACTTTGAAAGTCTTTCTGTGCTGACTACACACCCAAAACACCATTAAAAGAAACTCTCCATACCAGAACTTTTGATAGCAGATGCACTTCTTCTTGAAAATTAATTACAAGACACTCCAGAGCATGATTCTGTACTACTGTGTTCAACTTTTCCTGCTCTCAATTTCAGATTACACAGTTAACTAAAAAAATAAAGGCAGAAGGAAATGCTGTTTTTCAATTCCAAATTGCAAAACAGAAATCTAGACATGTTCTATGTGCTGAATATGCCCCAGACCAGCAACTGAGGAGAATTCAATGCAGAACTAACTTCTAAGAAATGTAAAGAGAAACTTTTTCTATTCTTTGTCAAGTCCTTGAAGTATTTACTTACTTGCTGAAGTTAATGCTAACAAGCCACTTTGTAAGCATCAGAAATTTATCTGTTTTGTTAGTATCTATGATTTCCTGGAAGGATGTGTTCCTGAATATTTTTCAGGAAGTACCAAGGTGATTTCACAGATGAAGGGAAAAAAGCAACACAGTCCTAAAAGAGTAATCAATCTCTATCTCTGACAGATGTCTGATCCTCTCCCCTCCACAATGCTCCAACATGCATTTCAGATACATTCATGAATCTATATCCAACTATTTTAATTTCTGTTCCTCAGTTCACCTTTAAATGCAGCAGGAAAAAAATGGAAAAAAATCCCAACATTTTACAGCATATATGAGTAGATGAAGAAATCTTTTTAATGTGACATACCTACTTGTGGGAAGATGTTGATTGAATCTGTATGGGTTACAAGAAAATGAGTTCCCAATAGAGAATTACGTTCTTCTAAGAAAATTGTGTCTCTTTGCTTATGTGAGAATCAGAAAGTGACATGAGTAAATAGTATAAAAAATAGTATTCCATAAGAATACCAGAAATAATAATTAATGAAATAATGACCTTCACTAAAACCAGTGTTGCTTTAAAGACTTGAATCCTCCTTCAGTGCCTGTGTCCCACTCTCACTTCCAGTTCCCCAAATTGAAGCAAAGCATGGCTTGACATTCCTTCTCCTCAGCTCCTCCTGCTGTGAGTTAGCAAGCCTAAGGATGACGTGGAAAGAGCTTGGTTTATCCCTTTGACAACTGTTTTAAAAAAAGTGAGGGTTTAAGATGCATCTAAAAGTGTGTCAGCAGACAAGTGCCTAGAGGAAAGGTAATACCTCCTGAACAGGCAGGGATACCCAACCAAGGGGCACCCATCAGCTTGGAAGACATGACCAAGCGGCCAAGAGCAAGGAGATGTCTTCAAACATTGCAACTCAAAAAAACCCAAAATTGCCCAGCCTTAACCACATTCTTATGTGCAACAGTCCTGTGAATAAATATACAGGGTTGGGCAGGAAGCCAATACAAAAACAGCCCTTCTGATCTGAGGTTTATAATTAGAAGGCTCTGCTGAGTAGATACAAGCATCACCAGGACATACCTTTCTCCTCCCTACTCTCACCAACAGAAAAGCAAGTTACAGCCAAAGGGAATCCCATAGATACACAGAGAGGCCCAGTGATGTACCAGTGGAGCCAGTTCAGTCTTTTCATAGTTCAAATCAGAACTGCAGATTAAGCAAATTAAGAAGAAAAAGGTTTGTTTTTCAAAGCACAAATGGCTATGACTTCCGCAGCTTTTGCTCGCTGCTTTATTCACAAAGATTTCAACAACTGACAAATAACTCAGAAGTGGACAAAGCTCTTTGAAAACCTGATGAAAAAAGAGGCTGTTTACTATAGAATAGCATAGACCATGAAGTCCATGATGCCCTGCTGCAGAACTGATCTATATTCAGACAACTAATTGACCAGGACAGGAAGGCTGAAAATGGAATTGTAGCAGCAAAGTTATCTACAAAATTTTTTAATTTTTTTTTTCTGGAATTTTTAGTTAGAACCATGCCCTGAGTTTTTACTTAGAAACTGTATTTCTCCAAGTTACTTATATATATATATATATTCCTCTACTTCTTTAGTTGCCCTGTCTCTGCATCCTGACTGAAAAACAACCCAACTCTGGTAATAGCTATCCAGTGGGTATATTGATCATTCGAGTATTTCCTTTGTTAGGCTTCAGGATGTCTTCCACTTGAATGAGTCTCAATTATCATGATGCACAGAATTAAATTAATCTCTCAGACAATCCCTTTAGCTTCAGGGCAGTTATATTGAAGCTAAGGACAGCCTGACAATAATTCTATTTGATTCCTCCTGAATTTGTATGGTGATATTTGCAGAACACAGATAATACTCCTGTCTGTGAATGTAACCCCTTATCACTGATGACAAAGGCATTTTATCAGCTGACCGCAAGCAGGAACAGGATCAGGAAATTACACTGTCAGATATAGCTGTGAGTAGGTTTAGATCTAGGTAGATACAAAGAATATATATTTGGATGACTGACTTATACTTAAACACAACATATTCCACGGACACTTTCTGCATGTTTTTGTGCTTTGTAACACTAAAAGTTGGTTTTAATATAGCTTACCCTATTAAATGGATTTTAAATGTGTTGCTTTTCACACTGAGCTAACTCCAACTATCTCCAACCAAATAAGTAAACAGTAAAACTATCATAAAAGTTTACAGAAAATTTCACAGGACACGTCATTCTCTGCTATGAAGTACAATTTTGTTGCATATAGTAGGTTTTTTGCATAAATGGTTTTATACACTAACAGTTCTCTTTAAATGGGGCAAAATTTACACATTTCCTCCTTTTTTAAAAACCTTTTTTTTTTCTTTTACAAAACTGCCAAGTTCATGTGACACTAGACTTTTTACTTTTGACGATTAGAAAAATTGGACTTGCTTTTTCTCAGTCTTCTGGTTCACATGGGTTTAAGAAGAATAATTACAGCCCAACCCAACACTCACTAAAATGAATAGTCACTCAACTAGTAATGTTGAAATTAAGAAGATATATATTTTTAGTTAGATAAAGTCGCTTTTCTGAAACTTCTTAATTATGTCTTTACAATTGCCTTCTGATGAAGTACTGGATTAAGCCATGCAATGTTACAGAAAGGAAATTATAGGCATTTTTTTGAATAGTTATCAAAAATCTCAAGTTGTTTTGAGTTGTAGGAAATCTCCAATTTAGCTGCTGTTGAGCATTTTAACCAGTCTTTTATTTGTGCAAATTGACAACACTCAGTCTGTTGAATTCCTCCTTGCTTCAGTCTACTAAGAGCAGGTGATCCACATTATTCAGAGAAGCACAGAATATGCCTAAAACGGGAACATGCAATTTTGTTGAAGAGAGTGAACAGGAGTAGTTCCTCCAGAGCAGCAAGAACAGTAGAAATGATCATGCAGGTAGGACACAACCATTTCCAAAAGCATTAGAGGGACCACAGTGGAGAACTTTTTGCATCACACTTTTTGCAATGTTGATGAAGAAGCTTTTTCCAGTCCCTGATTGCTGTTAATGTACTCTCCTCACACGCAATGCGGACAGACAGTGAGCAAGGAACCCTTCTGTTAGCTAGAACGAGTGGACTTACACAAATTATGGATGGAAAAGGCTATTTGGTTAAACATTCAGTGGTTTTGCCACTTTTCTGATTCCACCTACACTGTACTCTCCAAGATTTTCCTTAAAGGGGTGTGAACTGCAACTCTGATTCACAATGGATATAGGGTACTAGAAGAGGCTGAGTAAGTCATGGTGTGGTTACTAAGGAGGAATTTTGGCTCTGATTCAGCTCAGAATTTAAACATAGGGGTGGGTCCTAATACATAGATGACATACGAAAAATTGTCACTAGGAAAGTCTTCCTCTCTCGTATTTGGTTCAGGTAAGGCAGCTGATGTGACAAAAACATGTGTGCCAGAAATTACACACTCAGAAAATCTGGCACCACAGTGCACCTCTGCTTTCTCTGAGAATTCTATTCTTCAGAAATGTCAAGTCCTAGAGTTCTCAATTCCCCTCTGTTTTTTGCAGGACATGGAAATGATGGCATTAAGCTATGACTGGTTTCTTGTTTAGTTAGTGATCAGATCCATTTCTTGAGAAATTTGTATCACTTTTATACTTGCACAATGCAAAAGAAAACCTTTGGAAACTATCATCACTATATTTGGATTAGGGGCAGGGAATGCTTGGTTTCTTCGTTGTTGTTTGTTTTTTTGTTTTTTTTCGGGGGGGGGGTTTGTTTGGGTTTTTTATTTAGAATTAAAAAATACTGCTTCCTAGTTGGCAGCAGTGACAAGCATTGCCTGAATAGGAATGTTTTTACTAAAGCAAACAATCAGGAGAGGGAAGAAAGAGAAAGTTATATCTAAAGTTGGCTTAGTAAGTGTGCATCTATTTTTAGATTTGAAGAAGTAGTGAGTCGCCACTTTGTGATGATAAAGCAACTATAAGCAACAACCTTACAGAAGAATTAAATTATTAGATGAACTAATGTTGTGAACAAACAGGTACCTGAATTTTGAACAGTTTTAGAATAGCTGTATGCCCACATTACATGCCTAAAAAGAACCACTGAAAAGACACACAGACACTCTCCCTGGTAAACAACCTCTGACTCGGTTCTCCATATGTACACACACACATTGGGTATTACTTCTGCATCTAATGGCACATGTAACAGTTGCACAGTTTTCTACACAGCAGATGCTAAATATTTAGCAAGTGGATTTTGCATTAAGAGAGACTGCTAGTCAGTTCTATCTAGTAGAGGGCATGTTGTGCAGTTTCATGCAAGGATAGACAAAACTATGTCAGAGAAAGCATAGGAAAGCCAGAGATCAGCTCCTCCAGAAGGAGCTCTTTGGGTAGTGCTTATCTGTTTGAAACAGAGTGGCAGGGAGTTGTCAGCTCTCCCTCTGCATGCCCCAATGTCAAGGCATGAGAAATCAGAAAGAGAAGCTTTTCATACAGAAGCTTCATTGATATATTTTTTGGTCAGAATTTATAAATGATAGATTATTTAGGAAATGATCAGTTATCCTTCTGGAGCATGAGCAGCACCTATGACTCTGAACAAGATTTACATGTTCCCTACCTAAAGCTTAAACCATTCAGACAGTGCACACAACACACTGGGACATCTAGAAGGATAAAAAGGCAGAGAAATCTTTAAAATACTGTGTTAATACTATGGTTGTCTTGTTTCTTCTAGCAAAGGACACTGGAGAAGGATCTGAAGAGCTGTACTTTGATGGCAATGAGCAGCAGTGTAAAAGTAGAACTGTGTAGCTATAAAGGATAGTGACAAGAAGAACACAGTGAATATAGTAAAATTAATTCTTCTGTACTTTTGAGTTACAACTGTCCTCTGCTGACTGGCAAATAATTTACATTTCAGACTCTGTTGATTTGTGGGTACCTTCATTGCTTTCATGAAGATTGTTAAGTGGGCACATAATAAAAATGGACTGGAAGAGTGCAAATTCTGATTTTCAATATAAAAAAATTAGCTAAGCAGGCAAAGCAGTAATTTGGAAAAAAACTCCCAACAAGTGAACTAAGAAAGGTACACTTTTCTTTTAAAATACATGCTTGAAAAATTTGTCTGCAGAAATCTGATTTAATCATCCTGTTTCACTCAGTCATGCTTCATCTGAGTAGCCCTGTGTGTCAAAATGTCAGCATGTTGCCACATTTTGTTAAACTTGCTACTGCTGAATTTTCCATGGTGAGTATTGGATGGGGTTAGTGCCAGACATGCTATGTTTACAGCATTTCTACTATGTTTATGGTATTTCTGGCAAAGAATTGCCTAATGAGTAAACATTTTCTGTGGTATAGACAAAGATGCAGCAAAGCCACTAATTATTTTGTGAAAAGATGTAAATTAGATGTGTAGTAGGTGCTAATTGGGACTCATGCACATGGGCAGAGTTATAGAGTGATGGAGCTGAATGACTGATATTTATGCCTTTCTGTAGCCCTGGTAAAGCAAAGAACATAAAAGAAGTTCTCAAGTGTTCACCTGAGCACCACATACCTGCTGTTGATTAGTCCATCCTGAAACAGATAGGGAACGTGGAAAAGCTCATGCAAAAACTGAGACTTTTTTGACTTGGTATCCTGACTTCTGTGTAATAGTTACTTTCAAGATGCTCCAAATATTACATGAAAATGTTATCAGAAACCAGTCATGCTATAACGCCAATGGAAGATTTTACACTGACAATAATGGAGAATAAGGCAAGAAAATCCTACTATCCTTATTTATCCTGTGGATGAACTCCATCCTCATGGAGGCAATTACCAGCTTCATCATTTATATACACTCAGCTCCACTGATGGTCACCACTTCCATCCCCAATACTATTCAGTTGCTACCATGGCTGACAGTCTCTGTATCTAAATGAAATCAACATTTCAACAGTTAGCAGAACAGCACACATAAGTAATATTTTTATCTATTTCTTTCTCATTCAAGTGTAATTATTACTGTCTGTTCTCATTAAAAAATGTTCATGAAAATTTCTTCTAAGAAAAATGTCCACAGGATGTGACTTATTTAAAAAATACTTCTGGAGAATGAGCAAAGCAGGTGGCTATACTCTGCTGTCTATTACCCCTGCCCTCAGAGGTAAATTTCACTACCATCGATAGTTTCCAGTTACTTGGGAATCTGCTGGGAAACTAACTGATTTGCAATATATTTTTGGATATTTCTGAAAGTACGCAAAAGGTAATCTTTGCTCTGCATGGATGACACTACATTGGTTAAACAGAGAAAAGACTGCCCTGACCAGGAACAAGACCTTGCACTTGGCCTTGTGAACTTCACAATGTTTGCACAGATCCATCTCTCAAGCCTGTCAAGGTCCGTCTGGATGGCATCTCTTTCCTCCAGTGTATTGACCGCACCACACACACATGACCACTTGGTGTCATCAGCAAACTTGCTGATGGTGTACGTGGTACTGCTGTCCATGATGCTGACAAAGATGTCAAACAGCTCCGGTCACACACCCAAGCCCTGAGGAACAGCAGTCTCCACTGGTCTCCACTGAGCCACTGACCACACCACTTCACACGCGACCATCCAGCCAATTCCTTATCCACTTGTCCACCCATCAAATCCATGTTACTCCAGATTAGAGACAAGAATGTTATGTGGGACAGTGTGAAATTCTTTGCACGGCTCCAGATTGATGATATCAGTTGCTTTTCCCTCATTTACCCACACTATAACCCTGTTGTAGGTGACGACTAATTTTGTCAGGCATGATTTGCCCTTAATGAAGCTATGTTGGCTGCCACTAATCACCTATGTCTTCCATGTGCCTTAGCATAGGTCCCAGGAGGAAACACTCCATGATCTTGCCAGGCACAGAGGTGAGATTGACTGGTCTGTAATTTCTCAGGTCTTTTTTATTTAGTTTTTTAAAAACAGGAGTTATGATTCCCCTTTTCCAGTCAGTGGAAACCTCATTAGACTGTCACAACTTCTCAAACATGATAGAACGTGGCTTAGCCACTTTGTCTGCTGGTTCCCCTAGGACCATGGATGTATCTCATCAGGTGGCATGGACTCGTGCACCTTTAGGTTCCTTAGATGGTCTCAAACTTGATGCTTTCCTACAGCTGTTGGTTCTTCATTCTCCCAGTTTCTGCCTTTGCTTTCTGTGATTTGGGCAGTGTGGCTGAAGCACTTGCTGGTGAAGACTGAAGCAAAAAAGTCATTGAGCAGCTCAGCCTACTCCTGGGTACCACGATTAACGTGTCCTGGGTAATCAAGTCTCCCACATCCTTCCAGAGAGAGCCCAGCAGACCAGGTTTCTCAAAGATTGCTCACTTCCCTATTTTACCAGTGTAACTTCTAAAGTAACAGCAGAGCAAACACCAAGTTAAGGAACACACAAGTTTGGGTCTTCTCATTTCTTTTGTTATGTGGCAAGGATCCGGTTTGCTGCTGAAGGTAAGAAGCAGAACTAGGAGCAAGCTCTACTCCTAGTACAACTCTTATTTTGTGGCACCAGGGTATTGTGTAAACACTGTTAAATTCAGAGTCACCAGACTTCTGTCAAATGCTAAATATTTTTATATTCCACACGAGAGGAGTCATGAAGAGAGCCATTGCCCTGAGAGAGGCAAAAAGCCTACAACAAAATTGGAAACGGAAAGTAAAGCTTTAAATAACAGATTACATACGATTTACTTAGAAGAAGATGCTTTGTACTGGGCCTAACTGGCAGGGTTTTTGTCGTAAGGAGTGACTTCTTGTGGCAGGAGGCCATGAACTGTCCTATGCCAGCCAGTTACTTTCAGCTGCTCCTGAAACCACTGCAATAAACACCATGTGCCAAAATTTCAACTAGAAAATCATGTGGTGCCTCTGTTCACAGGTATGTAAGATAGCAGCATTTGTTGAAAGAGGAGGACAAATGGTGGCACTGTTGGGATGTTGTTGAAGACATACTCTCGGAAGGAAGTGTTGTTGCCAGAGCAGGCACACCCCTGAAGGGACTGTGGGTCATGGGCAACCCACACCAGAGCAGGGACACCATGGAGGGACTGTGTTCCTCAGTAAATACAAGTTGGAGTGGGGGAAAACAAGTGAAAAGAAAGAAGCAGCACACACATTCTCAGTCTCCTGCATTGCCCCTCTCTTCACCAAAATGATTAGGAGCAGCTGACTATAACATGCAGTAAAAACAAGGTGAGTTGAGCCCCAAAAACAGGGAGAAGTTTTTTACTGAATTAGAGCCTGGGTCAGAAAAGTGTTTCTTCACCAAGGGTTTATTGTTTAATTGTGGTAATTGTGTTTTTTTTTTTCCCCTCAGTGCTCAGATCTCTAATCAGAAGTTTTATTAACTGGCAATAAATTAAGTAAAATTCCACAAACCTAGACCGTTTTGTTCATGATGTGCTTATAAAGTTACATTGTATATTTCTCAAGTCCAACATGCTATGAAATATGTTAATAGAGAAAAGAAATCACACGAAGGAAGTGGCGGAGCACTACTTGCCATAGCTGTGCTACTGTTTGACCAGTAAATTTATATGCTGAGGCTGTTGCATAAAGATGCTTGCCAAAAAGTATGTTTAAATGTCACGTTTGAAGTTGACAAGCAGTCACCTACAGAGGGTGAGAGTGGGGTGGAGGTAATAGGCACCACTAGGCTAGGCAGTTTTGGGAGTTTTGGGAAGAGCCTCCGAAGTGAATTAAGGTGAACTGCTGACAATGGAAAATAAAGCGGGTTATACAGGGAGCCAGCACAAAGCAGACTCCACATCTTAAAGTCCAAACAGTTTGTTTTCTGACAGCCTTCTCATGAAGACATGCCTTAAAAGTCTTCTGAAAGCTCCATGGTGCTGCCTTGGTTGTCTGTTAGTTGCAGAAAAGGACAGACACACTTTCAGAGTTCTTCTTGTTCCCTAAATTAGCCAATTGGACACGTGTTTTTTCCCTTAGGACCTCCTGTGGGGTCAATGAGCATGTCAGTTTCTTTTTCAGTGCCCATATAAAACAACTCTATGAAAGAGTCAGGAATCTGTCAAAATATCATACTGGTGGGGATGGGAAAATGACACACAGAATTTTCAGCTATAGCCTCCTCTTTCATTGCAGAAAGGACAAGTTATGCAACTCTTAGATGGGAGGGAGAAACCTATTTGATTTATTTGCTTCATTTCATTTTATAACTGCTGCACTGGGTTGCAAAAGGCTGATAAAATCTAATTTAAACATAGAGCATAAGTCCTGCAGACCAATATTATGATTCATCTACAGCCAACTTCCCCTATTATTCTCTCTTCTTAGAAAAGTTATCTTGATAAATCAGTTGTCTTCCCATTTATTAAAGCATGTGGCAGTCTGTTTAGTCAATCAACTCTTGGCCCATTTTCTAATTAAGGCAGATAATGCAGTCTCATTTCCTGTCATAGCAAACCTGGCAGACCACACGTTGTCCTCAACTACCACATTAAAATTCAAAATTATTTGCAATGTCTGCTTGGTCTGACAACTCCTTCCCTCCTCCTTGCTCACCTGAAGATTAAAATACAGACAAGTTTTTTTTCTACATTTCCACACTGGTGATACCCACCCAAGCCAAGGACAGGAGGAGGGAAGCAGGTGAAACATTTTTCTGGGAGACTGTGCATCCCACTAAAGTTAATAATACTGCATCATATGATGATCCCAAGAATAATTTTGGGAAGGGAGAGAATGCTGGAACGCAAAGGGAAAGTACAGGTAAAGCACATTCCTAGCTTGTTCTGCTGCTGCCTTTGGCCCACCTCCTGGACCACTCTGGCCCCAAACCTTCATCTGTCAGTTTAGTGCAGGACTATTGCTAACCACCAACTGCAGCATTAAATAATTTGTGTGCTCTCTGTATTCCAAAGCAAGAAAAGTTGTTGTAACAGCCTTAAGATCACCTCTATTCCCACCTCTGAGATATCCTGTTTTTGCATCTTGCTTGTGATTCACCCTCAGCATTTAACAGCTACAGCTAACTTAGGATCACAAGTCTGGCAGAGAAATTCTACATTGCAGGACCTTCTTCTATCTCTTAGGACACACTTAGATGGCATATTAAATTCTCCTATGTAGAAAGAAACCATAGATAAATTTCAACTTATCAATACATGTCACATTGAATTGATTTCAGTGGGCCTTGAGAACTGTTGAAAACAAGATGATCAATTTTTGTCTCACTTCACAGGCCCTCCTCCAATCAGCATAAGCATATACAAGAACCACATCTGCAAGAGCTCCAATTGCTGCAGAAACACAGGCAAACACCACTTTGCCACACTTTCAGAATTGTTTCATATCAGTTATGCTATACACATCCTTGCAATGTGCCTTTCTGTAGAAAAACTGAAAATGTGATATGGTCCTGGGCAGCCCTTTCTAGGTGACACAGCTTTCAACAGGGATTTGGACTACAATAGCCATAAGGTGCCAACCAACACTTCAGCTGGTCTCTAATTCTGTGGAAAAAAAAAAATCCTAGTGTTTCCAGCACTTCATAATAAGCTGTATAACACAGTTATTTTCCAAACTCTGACCTACAGAGAAAAGTTTCCCTGCTCCCTTTTAAAATTGGCTGAATGTCCAGTGAGGATTTGAACATAAACTGCTTTCTGAATTGTGCCTTACTTTTCTTTCTCTGCTTATATTTTTATTTTATTTGCATTTGCAAGCAACAGCATAAGCAGTTCCATTTCTGGGGCCTTACTTTTGGAAACAATGAATTTAATTTTAATCTATTCCAGTCCACAAGGAAGTCTCTGGTTTTGTTACACTGCTAATTATCTGAACCTCTGTCTTACCTCACCTGTCTCACTTAGATTCAGAGTGTACTCTGGAGCTTACACACTCAATACCTTCATAAACACCTACTTAAGGATTAAAAAAACCTCTCAATTCACCTTTATATAGGTAACTGTTCCCTTCACATGCATTCAAGTGACTGCTGAGTGCCATGCTATTACTGACCAATGAAAAAAGACAGAATAAAATTATATATTAAATACATAGTAGAGAAAGAAGCAGAACAGAAATAAACTTCTATTTTGAAGCGGCAGGATTTCCCACCTTGTATTTTTCTACACAAAATACATTACACTTTTCCCTTCCTCCTGAGCCTAGTGAGCATCTCATAAATACTGCAGTAGATGGAATGGGACTATGAACAGAGTCAGAGTTTATCCCTTTAAATTGCCAGTGTCAAAGGACAGATGTTATTCCTAGAGGAAATTCACTGCAACAAGTGTGAAAAAAACTCAGTGACGGGAGGAGAATTTCCTAGATCTTACCCACAAACTCACACTTACCAAAGGCTCTAGTTCTCTGCAGTCTATGAGGTTGAGCTCTGTCACAAAGTAATAAAAATGCTTATAACAGGTATTGACGTGGGCCTCAGCTCCCATGAGAATGATACGGTCAAAGTGATGGATGTAGACGTGAACAAATACACGAAAAAGCCGACAGAGTATCTTCTTGCAGATCTGAAGAAAGTTCTTTGGAAAAGGAACACCTGTGAATAGAGAAGGCAGGGTTGTCATAACCATACTGTCATCCTCCCAAGGCAAGAGCTTTGGAGCAAAGTGAGAGATTGTAACTTGGTTATCACTTTTAGGCCTCCTTTCCAACCCAGGAGGTCACCTATTGCACACATTTATCTGATGGCTAACATCAAAGACAACCAAATACTTAAGCAAGTTTAATGGATCAAGACTGACAAGTACTGGTCCTTTCTTTTCCTGCATAATTTAATGGAGGAAGATTCAGTACTGTAACATTCAGAAATGTAATTTTTACTGCAGCGGATGCTGACCCCTTAACATCAGTGGCTTTACATCATGAGGTGGCTGTTCCCCAACCTGATACATCCAGAGCTATCCTAGAAGTCAGAGACACTATCCTGCTCATCTTACTCATCAGTGGCATTTCACAGCATCAAATTTAATACCAAATTGAAATAACTGAATGAAGGACAGACCCCTTTGCCTTCAATTTCCTACCAGTTATATGTACCAGTGATTGTTCCTTTAATAGAAAAACTCTTGAGGAGACACAGGAACAGTTCTTCTAAAACACCTTAGAAGTTACATGCTTTGTAGCTGAAGACTCCAAAGCAGCTGCAAGAATAAAAAGCCAGGCATCCACAATATGGCACCAATAATTTCTTCAAAATTGCCCTACATAAAAGACTGATCTTGCATAGTATTGTGTCACTGAGCTGTCCTCAAAAGCTTAAAGGTTCATCTCCTTCCATGATTGCCCCTCAGATATGATGACTTCAGTGCCATGCTCAGAACTCTACTGCTACTTTGCTTTTGTGCACAGTCTCCTGATTTTTTAGGTATAGTTCATGTTTTAGTTGGCTTTGAACCACATAAATGCAGTTACTGCTTCTTAAAAAAAACCCAAATAAATAAACCTCAACATCAACTAGTCCCATACCCACTAAAAGCCCAGCTCACGCTCTGAACAAGAAAAACATTTATTACTTGCAGAGTGGAGATACTAAATTAAAATCATTGCAAGCTTTCTATTTTCAAACTTTAGTCTCCTGTTAAGTATTGCTCAGTACTCATAAGAGTGGTAAATTAATGGACAAATAGCCCCATTTCTTCATATCTAAACCAGATTTTTGATTACAGATAACATAAATTATCAACTTAGCCTGTAACCAGGTTGGGTCCCATCTACATAAACATCTTTTAGAGTCTTTTAGACTCCCTGGCCAGGGTTAGACCAGGATATATCCATTGTGGATATAAGCATTGGTGTGTCTGTTAGGATGTGAGTGGGGAAGCACATTAGCCTGCAGTCCTGTTTAGTGTATCCCTGCCTCTACATTTGTCATTGTTGAGGTGCAGATAACATTGGGAAATATCTTGGGGATTTTGGCTTGTACTGGGTCCACTGGGAGCAAATCCTCTTGAAATAATTTCAAGTAGCTTTAGAGATGCAGGGCAGCTCTTCTGATTCCTGATGCACAAACCAAAGATAAGAAAAATAGCTGCATCAACCAAAGAATAACTACTTTCTTTTCTTAAGAGATGTTCGCTTTTTGTTGTCACATCCATTCACTTAAATGCTAAAGCTATTATCGAAGGTCACAGAGGAGAAGGCCTGAATGATCAACACATGAACTGAGATATGGCTAAACTACGGAAAGGACAATATATACAGATGTCTTGGCAATATCTGAATCACAACTCCACTCAATTAGCCAAGCACAGGGATTATAACAAACAATTGTTATTTCCAAGGGCAAAATAAACAGTCTATCAAAAACATAACAGAACCCACAGTTAGTTGCTTATTAACCCAGAAGGATCATCTTCCAGCCATCAGAGCACAGCTAAATTCAGGAATTATTACAGCAGCAGCCTGCTTTACATTTTTGTAAAATCTACCCAAACCAGAAATTAAAAAATATATCCAAGAAAATGTTAAGTCTTAAAAAAGTGGGAAATAGAATAGCTGGGACTTTTCACTGCAAGCTGGCTCACTGAACTAAGAGATGAAATCTTGAAAGTTCTGTATTTTCTAATCCAGAACAGATACAACCCAAAATGGAGAATCAGTTTCATTTTCTATGGGCTGACACATGATTGTTACTGAAGATTGTTCCTGTAATGAAGACGTTCCTACTTCTGTATCAACTGACTAAAACAAGCTAAATAAACCAAGCTGACAAATTCTTTAACTTCCCTGCAGCCCATGTTCCCACTCTACAGTTATCGGCAGTAAGGACACAGGGCACAGAGCGCTGCTTCTGCTGCGAGTGAGGGCTTTCATCTGACAGCTTTTTAGATGCATTAGGCAGCGAAGTTGAGGACATGTAAATAACACATAGGGAAAAAAATAGGTGATATAGAATGGCCAAAGAAGCATATTAACTTTGGTGTGTTACCACTGTGCTCACATGCATCAAGTTTTCAGACATGTTTTGTAGCTTCATTTGCAGTGGCAGAATTTCTCCAATTTTGCAAAGCTATTTCGTTTACTCTCAAATAAACAGCGAAACATTGCTGCTATCACAAATATATCATGTGCGTATAGCAGAATTAGTAATGGTTCTCCGACTTCTCTCTCCTTCCCGCAAAACAGATTTATAAGCTGATACAAGTCCTTAAAAGTTAAAAAGTTTCTCATAGTATCATTGAAGCAATTGCTAGCTGCATGGGGAGCTAACCAGACTCAGCCGTGGAGAGCCTGCCAGGCTGCCTGTCCCTGGCATACAGAGGGGGCTCGAAGTCTAGTCAGCCTGAAGGTACAAATGAGTATATGGAGGTGGCTGCAGCCCTCAATGGGTTCTCTGCTGCAAGATGGGTTCAAAACTGGATGTTATTCTGACCTCAATAACAACAGAATGAATCCAAAGTACGACCATCAAAATTGAAAAAATCAGAGCAAAATGATCCCAGATTTATATTCTGAGGTCAGAATTTGGCCTAATGTTTTGTTCCCACTGCAACTGCTATAGTTATAAATAAATCAAATAGAGAACATAGTTATTACAAGTGGCTCTTGGGAATGGACTAGCTTAAATTTAGATCTTTGACTTTTTAAGGACTCTTGTTCTCTGTCCTTCAGCTCAGCCACAGTAGCCTTTGCCTTAGAATCGCAGAATCATCAAAGTTGAAAAAGACCTTCAAGATCATCCAATCCAACCATCCACTCAGCACTGCCACTGTAACCACTTAACCACACCCAGTGCCACACCCAGACACCTCTTAAACACCTCCATGGATGGTGACTTCACCACTTTCCTGGGCAACCTATTCCAACATCTGACCGCTCTAGCAGTCAAAAATTTCTTTCTAAATCTAATCTGAATGCCTCCTGTCTCAGCTCAAGGCCATTTCCTCTTGTCCTCTTCCTGCAGGCATGGCAGAAGAGACTGGCACACACCTTGCTAAAATGTCCTTTCAGGTGGTTGTAGAGAGTGATGAGGTGCCCTCTGAGCCTCGTCTTCTTGAGTCTAAACAAATCCAGCTCCCTCAGCTGTTTTTCATAAGACATGTTTTCTAGACCCTTCACAAGCCTTGTAGCCTTTTGCTGGACATACTCCAGCACCAAAACATCCTCTTTGAAGTGAGTGGCCCAGAACTGGACATAGTACTGGAGGTGTGGCCTCCCCACTGCTAAGTACAGGAAGATGATCACTTTCCTAATTCTGCTGGCCACACTATTCTTGATATAGGCCAAGATGCCACTGGCCTTCTTGGCCACCTGGGCACACTCTTGGCTCTCATTGAGCTGGCTGTTGACCAGCACCTCCAGGTCCCTTTCTTCTGAACAGCTCTTGAACTGTACCTCTCCAAGCCTGTAGCACTGCAGGAGCTGTTGGGATCCAGGTGCAGGATCCGGCACTTCACACTGTTCCACCTCATGCAGTTGTCCTTAGTCCACTGATTGAGTCTGTTCAGGTCCCTCTGCAGAGGTTTCCTACCCTCAAGCAGATCAACACTCCTACCCAACTTGATGGGCTGCAAATTTACTGAGGGTGCACTCATTGCCCACATCCAGATCATCAGTAAAGATGTTAAACAGGACTGGCCCCAAAACTGAGTCCTGGGGAACACTGCTAGCAGCTGGCTGGTAACTGGATTTAGCTCCATTCATCACAACTCTCTGCCCCCACCATTCAGACAGTTATTTACCCATCAAAGAGTCTGCTCATCCAGGCCACAAGCAGCCAGTTTTTCTAAAAGAATGCTATGGGAAATGGTATAAAATGCTTTACTGAGGTCTACATAGAAAACATTCACAGATTTTCCCTCATCTACTAAGCAGGTCACTTTGTCATAGAAGGAGATCAGGTTAGTCAAGGACTTTTCTTTCCTAAATCCATGTTGACTGGGCTTGATTATTCCTGGTGTCTTGTGTGTTCCATGTAATGGCACTCAGAATGATGTCTTCCATAACCTTGCTTGGAACCAAGGTAAGTCTGACAGGTTTGTAGTTCCATGGATTGTGCTTCTGACCCTTCTTGTAGATAGGAGTTATATTTGCTAATTTCCAATCAGCTGGAACTACTCCAGTTAACCAGGACTGCTGGTAGATGATTGAGAGTGTTTTGGCAAATTCTTTCGCCAGTTCCCTCATTACTCTGGGGTGGATCCCATCAGGGTCCATAGACTTGTGAGTGTCTAATTGGCATAGCAGGTCACTAATCATGTCTTCCTGGATTATCTGGGCTTTTCTCATCTCTCCATCACCAACATGCAGCTCAGGCAGCTGGGTATTCTAAGGACAACTAGTCTTGATATTAAAGACTGAGGGAAAGAAAGTACTAAGTACCCCTGCATTTTCCTCATCCCCTGATATTACACTACTGTCTGCATTCAACAAGTGATGGAGACTCTCCTTGAGCCTCATTTTGCTGCCAATGTAGTTATAGAAACTTTTTTAAATTTTTAACTGCAGTGGCCAGATCAAGTTCTAGCTGGGCTTTGGCCCTTCTAATCTGCTCCCTACATGACCTCAAAACATCCTTATAGTCCTCCCAAGTTACCTGATCTTTCTTCCAGAGACAAGAGAGTCTGTTTTTTTCCTTAAGTTCCAGCCTAACTTCTCTGCTTAACCAGGCTGGTCTTACTCCTTGATGACTTGTCTTTCTATACATGAGGACATCCTGATCCTGAATATTTAACAATTCTTTTTAAAAGCACATCCAGCCTTCCTGGAATCCTTTGCCCTTCAGAACTGATTCCCAGTGGACTCTGTCAATCAATCTCCTAAACAGTCTTCCTGCTGGAAGTCTAAGGTGGAAGTACTGCTGGTGCCCCTCCTTACGTCATCCAGTATTGCAAAATATAATTTTGTGGTCACTATGCCCAATTTAGCCCCTGACCACCACATCACCCACTAGTCCTTCACTGTTCACGAACCGCAGGTCTAGCAGGGCACCTCCTCTCATAGGCTCATTTACCAGTATGTTAGGAAGTTGTCTTCCACATGCTCCAGGAACTTCCTAGACTGCTTCCTCCTTGCTGTGTTGCATTTCCATCAGACATGTGGCAAGTTGAAGTGCCCACCTGCCATGTGCCCATGAGTACAAGGGCCAGCGATTGTGAAGAGTTCACCAGCCTATTTGTCCTGGTTGGGTGGTTCATAACAGACTCCCGACATGACATCTTTCTGCTGACCTTCCCCCTGATCTTTACCCAAAGGCATTCAACCTTGTCATCTTCATCATAACCAATTTCAGTACAATCAAAACACTCCCTAATGTACAGTGCTACCCCACCACCTAACCTGCTTTGCCTGTCCCTTCTGAAGATCTTATTACAGCAATCCAGTCATGACAGCCATCCCACCGTGTTTCCATGATAGTGACTACATCATNCTTCTCTGCTTAACCAGGCTGGTCTTACTCCTTGATGACTTGTCTTTCTATACATGAGGACATCCTGATCCTGAATATTTAACAATTCTTTTTAAAAGCACATCCAGCCTTCCTGGAATCCTTTGCCCTTCAGAACTGATTCCCAGTGGACTCTGTCAATCAATCTCCTAAACAGTCTTCCTGCTGGAAGTCTAAGGTGGAAGTACTGCTGGTGCCCCTCCTTACGTCATCCAGTATTGCAAAATATAATTTTGTGGTCACTATGCCCAATTTAGCCCCTGACCACCACATCACCCACTAGTCCTTCACTGTTCACGAACCGCAGGTCTAGCAGGGCACCTCCTCTCATAGGCTCATTTACCAGTATGTTAGGAAGTTGTCTTCCACATGCTCCAGGAACTTCCTAGACTGCTTCCTCCTTGCTGTGTTGCATTTCCATCAGACATGTGGCAAGTTGAAGTGCCCACCTGCCATGTGCCCATGAGTACAAGGGCCAGCGATTGTGAAGAGTTCACCAGCCTATTTGTCCTGGTTGGGTGGTTCATAACAGACTCCCGACATGACATCTTTCTGCTGACCTTCCCCCTGATCTTTACCCAAAGGCATTCAACCTTGTCATCTTCATCATAACCAATTTCAGTACAATCAAAACACTCCCTAATGTACAGTGCTACCCCACCACCTAACCTGCTTTGCCTGTCCCTTCTGAAGATCTTATTACAGCAATCCAGTCATGACAGCCATCCCACCGTGTTTCCATGATAGTGACTACATCATAACTTCCCTTCGGTACAGTGGTTTCTAGGTCCTCCTGTTTGTGGCCCAACCTGCATGCATTGGTGTAGATGCACTTCAGCTGGGCTATTGGTTTCACCCCCACCAGTGGTGTGCTGCCCCCAGGCTCATCTTTAGTGAGTCTGATCTTATTCTGTTCCCCCTTCAAACCCAGTTTAAAGACCAAGTGCCTTACTGTCTCAAGGTGATACAGCAAAGGGACAGATTTCTGACTTATGGTTATTTAAAAGCAAAGAAATATGAAGATATTACTGAAGTTTTGAGGTAGCTACTACTTGCTGAAAAAAGTATTTCTACATTAGTGAAATGGCAGTCCTGACTTATATGCAGGGTGAGCCCTAGTGCTGCCATATGAGAAGAAAGTAACAAAAGGGTCCTTTTGTCCTGCTGGTGCAGTATCTCCTTGTTGGCCTTGCTCACAGACATCTAGCTCCTTTAAAGTATCATATCTGTTTTTGCATCACAGCGCCAAAGTGGGACAACCACACTGGTTCCCCTGTCTCCCATATTTCTTTGACCTTTTCGCTTCTGTTGACTTGCTGGAAAAGGCTACTCCTCACATTAGCAGGACTACTACTACTTCCTACTACTACTACTACTACTACTTCCAAAACTCAATTTTCCTGATCCACTTATGAAGCTCTCAGGTATCAGAAAATAGAGAAATTTTCTCTTTCTTTTTTAAATCAGCCATATACCTCTGGCTCTCTGAGGCTATCAACTTCCTTCCTTATATGTTCTTAATTTGCTCTCAGGTGATTTGCTCCTGTGCTGGAGTGAGAATTCAGATCTAATCTATCCATCATCAAACAGACATACAGCATAGTGCTAGAAAAATAAATCATGACACTGATCTGTTGCCTTATTTCTTTCCATATTCCACATATATAACTGCAGAGAGTGTCATGGCCTTCCCCTCATGACATTCACTGCCTGAGGGCACAATTATGAGTGCTATCTGCTCAAAAAGCAGATGTGTCACAATGACACAGAAAACTGCACTGATCATCTTGTGCAGTGATTGCCAGAGAGTCAATGGTCCACTGATTTAAAACACAGATGTCTAAATGCCATGGTGAAGATCCTAATTTAAATCCCACAGATAGAAAAAACTGGTTTTTGTATGATAAAAAAAAAAAAAGGGGGATAAGAAAGAGACACTCAAAGTTAAAGAAGCTAAATTAGGTGGGGATAAAGGAGGATAACTAAAGGCCTGAGATGAATACAACAGGCAAAACATTTATCTCATTTGACATATGACAATCTTGAATCTTCTTGCTCCAATATATATCATAACCTCCCTGAAGTAGGTCAATCATACAGGTTAGAGAGGAAATAGAAGAAAAGTCATGATACAACTGGGTTTTGTTGCCTGATATTCTCTATACAGGAGTCAGAACCTATACAGTCACAGAAAGACAATACTGAGGAACCTGAGACAATAACTTGGCTTTTTGCCTGTGATGTTACATGCAGTAACAACGGGCACAAATGGCTCACACGTGTGCCTGTAACATGCAAGGAGAATGATTCCCTAGTTAAATCTTTGGTGACACCAGATGCCTGAGCAGTTTTGAACTGTATTTGTGTGATCTGAAGCCTTGCTTTACTCAAGGGAAGCTGGTAAGTACCTTGGCAATTGTGCACAGAATTTTGCTGCACACTTGAAAATCTTTTTCCAGGCTGCAATCATAATTCATTCCTTTTTAAAAATACACATGTGGGGAAAAAAAGAGAGCGATTTCTCCACTGGTAAAAGAATTGACAACATACTATCGCAAACACATCTTGAAAGTGCAACAACCTAGTCAAGTAAAAATAGTTTCCAATATTGTAATAGTAGCAAGAAAACAGTGTTGCCAGAATCTAACAATTTGGAAAAGGTCCACTAAACCAATCTGCTTTTCTTCCCACTTACCCAAAGCACAAAAATTTGCAAAAGATGCCTTTTGATGCAAAAACACCTAGTCCTGATCTATGCTGATGTTTANAAGATCTGATTACACCAATCCAGTCATGACAGCCATCCCACCGTGTTTCCATGATAGTGACTACATCATAACTTCCCTTCGGTACAGTGGTTTCTAGGTCCTCCTGTTTGTGGCCCAACCTGCATGCATTGGTGTAGATGCACTTCAGCTGGGCTATTGGTTTCACCCCCACCAGTGGTGTGCTGCCCCCAGGCTCATCTTTAGTGAGTCTGATCTTATTCTGTTCCCCCTTCAAACCCAGTTTAAAGACCAAGTGCCTTACTGTCTCAAGGTGATACAGCAAAGGGACAGATTTCTGACTTATGGTTATTTAAAAGCAAAGAAATATGAAGATATTACTGAAGTTTTGAGGTAGCTACTACTTGCTGAAAAAAGTATTTCTACATTAGTGAAATGGCAGTCCTGACTTATATGCAGGGTGAGCCCTAGTGCTGCCATATGAGAAGAAAGTAACAAAAGGGTCCTTTTGTCCTGCTGGTGCAGTATCTCCTTGTTGGCCTTGCTCACAGACATCTAGCTCCTTTAAAGTATCATATCTGTTTTTGCATCACAGCGCCAAAGTGGGACAACCACACTGGTTCCCCTGTCTCCCATATTTCTTTGACCTTTTCGCTTCTGTTGACTTGCTGGAAAAGGCTACTCCTCACATTAGCAGGACTACTACTACTTCCTACTACTACTACTACTACTACTTCCAAAACTCAATTTTCCTGATCCACTTATGAAGCTCTCAGGTATCAGAAAATAGAGAAATTTTCTCTTTCTTTTTTAAATCAGCCATATACCTCTGGCTCTCTGAGGCTATCAACTTCCTTCCTTATATGTTCTTAATTTGCTCTCAGGTGATTTGCTCCTGTGCTGGAGTGAGAATTCAGATCTAATCTATCCATCATCAAACAGACATACAGCATAGTGCTAGAAAAATAAATCATGACACTGATCTGTTGCCTTATTTCTTTCCATATTCCACATATATAACTGCAGAGAGTGTCATGGCCTTCCCCTCATGACATTCACTGCCTGAGGGCACAATTATGAGTGCTATCTGCTCAAAAAGCAGATGTGTCACAATGACACAGAAAACTGCACTGATCATCTTGTGCAGTGATTGCCAGAGAGTCAATGGTCCACTGATTTAAAACACAGATGTCTAAATGCCATGGTGAAGATCCTAATTTAAATCCCACAGATAGAAAAAACTGGTTTTTGTATGATAAAAAAAAAAAAAGGTGGATAAGAAAGAGACACTCAAAGTTAAAGAAGCTAAATTAGGTGGGGATAAAGGAGGATAACTAAAGGCCTGAGATGAATACAACAGGCAAAACATTTATCTCATTTGACATATGACAATCTTGAATCTTCTTGCTCCAATATATATCATAACCTCCCTGAAGTAGGTCAATCATACAGGTTAGAGAGGAAATAGAAGAAAAGTCATGATACAACTGGGTTTTGTTGCCTGATATTCTCTATACAGGAGTCAGAACCTATACAGTCACAGAAAGACAATACTGAGGAACCTGAGACAATAACTTGGCTTTTTGCCTGTGATGTTACATGCAGTAACAACGGGCACAAATGGCTCACACGTGTGCCTGTAACATGCAAGGAGAATGATTCCCTAGTTAAATCTTTGGTGACACCAGATGCCTGAGCAGTTTTGAACTGTATTTGTGTGATCTGAAGCCTTGCTTTACTCAAGGGAAGCTGGTAAGTACCTTGGCAATTGTGCACAGAATTTTGCTGCACACTTGAAAATCTTTTTCCAGGCTGCAATCATAATTCATTCCTTTTTAAAAATACACATGTGGGGAAAAAAAGAGAGCGATTTCTCCACTGGTAAAAGAATTGACAACATACTATCGCAAACACATCTTGAAAGTGCAACAACCTAGTCAAGTAAAAATAGTTTCCAATATTGTAATAGTAGCAAGAAAACAGTGTTGCCAGAATCTAACAATTTGGAAAAGGTCCACTAAACCAATCTGCTTTTCTTCCCACTTACCCAAAGCACAAAAATTTGCAAAAGATGCCTTTTGATGCAAAAACACCTAGTCCTGATCTATGCTGATGTTTAATGTTATCACAGTGTGGTAGTCAGGGAAATGTCTGTCTCAAGGGCAATGAAAACAATGTCAGTTTTGCTGGGCTTTGTTGCTTGCATAAATAAGCAGACAGCTGCAAAATATTAAGAGATAAACTAGACTACCATGTACCTACATTACCATGATACTGCCCTCCCTTCTGCTGTCAAATCAGAGAGAGCAGAAGAAAGGAGAACACTCGGGAGGTTATATGGCTTTCTAAGCAGAATGGTGTACTTTTTTTAAGTGAGACTGCCTCTAACAGTGCTACACTTGGGAGAATAAATCAGCTGGCAGGCCCTCTGTCAATTGTTCAACAAAAGTATTCATGTGCTGTCCTGGAGAGAACTCTAAATGGAACAGGTTACAAATCAGAAAATTGTTGGAAGCTTTGCAGTGTTTGAACATCCATAATAGCTCTCTCTGCTGCTGTACTTCAAGAAATCTGTGATGGCACTAAAAATTGCATTTAAGTGTTAATTTCACAAGAAGATAAGACTAAGTACGCAATGAATCAGAATTGACCCTCCCTGAAATCAGAGGACAGAGACCTAAATTCCTGCAGTGCATAAGCCAGATCCCCTGGATTTTAAGTGAATTTACAGTGGCTGTTGCTTGACTGCAATCTTACCTCCTCCCCATTGCTAATTACTTCTGCTTCAGCTGCTGCAGAAGAGAAACACTGCAAAGCCAAAGAGAAGAAAAACAGTGTTGTTGTCTCTTCCAAGCAAGGCTAGTTTTAGCCCAGACAATAATCAGAGACTGATAAACCCATTAGATCTGTAACTCTTCAAGGAATGAGAACACTGCCATAAAAAGCTGCAGAGTCATGATTATGTGTTAGTAACTCATCTGGCCTGGAAGATCCATCTTCACCATAGTAACAAAATTAGGTTTGTTGGATTGCTGTGTTTGAACAACTTCGTATGCCATACATATATACATACATAAATTATCTTGGTCATCCGTTAGAATAATTTAGAGAGCAGAAACTATAGTACATGTAAGCAAAATGCAGCCTCTTCTGCAACAGAAAATATAGCAACCATTTGGCAGTGTAACAGCTTAGGACCAGAAAAGGGAGTTTCTTAACACAATAAATGAATATATTTATTTATTTTTGGGGGGCAGTATCTCCAGAGCTAAGGACACTCAAATCTCCTGTTTTGCAGGGAACTATGCTTATGAACAGAGCATGTCATCTTGAAGGCATTGTGCTGAAGGGAAGACTTGCAAAGGCAGAAGGCAGCAGAAGACACAGAATGACTCTGTAGCCCAGTGTGTCAAGTCCTCCTTCTTGAACTGCTCCTGCATTTAGCAGTAAATATTCATCTCATAAAAGGAAAGACATTTCAAATCATTCTGGAACAGGAATCAGAGTACACAGGACTTTACATTCACAGATGACAGCACTTTCCAAGAAATTTCAGGTTATGCCAGGAAGCATGCGCACACATACAGAAATCCATACTTGGAAAACACCCACACACACTAACGCAAGTGAAGGCTGCATAAAAGATATTATTGACTGAGAGGTTTCAGATCCAGCCTAATTCCAAAATAGGAACTAAAGTCATATAAAGACAATTGGAATATTTTTATTGCATATGTCCCTATAAAACTATCTTTACTATTAACGTATAGGTCAGTGATACTTGGATTTACAAGGCACACAAAACCTACCATTTCCCATGCAAGTGGAGCTACTATCATTTAAACAGATTTTTCAAGTACGTCATAAATAGATAAGATCTGCCTCTTAGATAAGATGCCTGGGGCTCCGTCTAGTACCTGGAAATCAGAGAAAGCTTTGCCGCTAATTTAATTGAAATTGCCTCTGAAAAATCAATGAGCAATAGTATCCCAAGACTTTTAAAGAAAGAAGCTAAGAAGAATAATAATGTCTTCATCAAAGAACAATTATGGAAACAATTTCAAAAGTTGAATTAACTTGACCTTAACAAATGACTTTTGTAGGATTCATGTGCTATGAAAAATTTTGAACAAAAATAAGTCAATAAACATCAAATGCACTACTGGATCAAAAGTCTTCAAAGAAAGCAAATAAAAGGGTTATTTTAAGACATAACTAGCCATAAATAAGTTGATTTGCTCTATTATTTAATTCAGCTGAGAAAGGGAGGCACCTTAATTTCACCAGAGTAGTAATTTCTCTCTTACAGATTTATTACAGGGTTAATACAGCCTGAGCCCTTTGCTAACTCAGCATCCATCATCCAATTCCCATTCAGCACAGCTTTGACTATAAAAGATTTTCGACAGCCTCAAACACTACCTTTAGAAAAAACACCTCAGACCCCACTAGTAATGGGCAACACCATTTTATCAGGAGACCTTTTAACTACCATATAATGTTTCTACATTGCAACAGGTTCAGCTGCATGAACTCTTCTTTTGCTCTTGAAAACTGTAAACATCTTCTGTTATTCCATTTAATGCCTATTGAATATCACAGAAATGAAAGTTCAGACAAAGATTATTTTAGCTTAGTATTTTTTCTAGAAGTTAGAAGCTAGTTCTCAGGAATTAAGTTTCAGTTCATTCACAAGAAGAACAAGAAAAGAGTCACTAGGCATTAATTTTCATGAATGGAAAGCTTAAAGAAATTCAAACACAGAATCAAATAATGTTTCTTCAGGGTGCCTGTTCTGCACACAAATCAGTCAAATATTTTTTTATGAAAAACAGCATATATCCCCACACCCCCACTGCACTCCTCAGACGTACAATGGATATCACTTACACTTCTGCCTTTCCCTTGTATCTGAAACCAAAATGCGGATCAGATCTTGACATTGTTTTTATTATGCAGGGACAATATAACTGAAGGTGAGATTTATGGGGATTTTTTTGTTGATTTCAGCACAGTTATAGAAACCTGCACTAAGACCAAGTGAACTTACACCAGTATGGGTGACTACTCCACTTCAGTAATAGAGCTAATCATACACTTGTAAGTTTCTTGCTGAAGAGATGGATTTATCTATTTATTTAATGCTAATCATCTGAGTAGCAAACATTCATTTATCTTCACATTTAATGTCTACACATTTTTATTTATAGGTTTAAGTTTATATGATCTCTGCCACTGCTCATATGGTGTATGACATCAATCACTTTTTAAATTGATGGACATGTATATGGTCACACCTAACAGAGCCTGAAAGCTAAGATATTGAAGGACAAAAAAAACTTGTGTGTAAAACCTGACAGAGAGCTGACAGCTTTATAAGTATCTGGACACTTAAAATTTCCTGTCTTTAAAACAGAGTGATGACTGAAGGTGGTCTTGGCTCAGCAACTGTCCTTAAGCATAGACTGCAGTAAGATAGACATAAGCAATGTATACTGAAATTGCCATGAAGTTTAATTTCTACTAAGTTAGTTTAAGCTTAAATTAACTTAGTAGTTAGCTTAAGCTTGTTTGGCTTTTTATTAATTTAATTTTTGTTTGTTTGTTTGTTTGTTTGTTTGTTTGTTTGTTTATTATTATTTTTATTAAAGTTTGCTTATCTTCATGTGAGTAAAGCTTAAAATCTACCAGAAATTATTGGTTTCTGATTTCTGGGTGATCCATGTAGATAAATGCACATTGCTCAGAACTGGAAAGGAAAACAATGAGGTTGCCCTATCGCAGTATTTACTAAAATACAAGTCCCAGGAAGAAATGGAACAATTATTCTGCATTGAGAGTTTCTTCATAAAGCTTTACAAAGACTCTTTAGAAAGACACTCTTCTGGATTCTGCATAAAATGCCTAAGGACAGGTTTTTTCCTCCCACAATGACACAATTAATATGAATGGAAGCCCAGGAAGCTTATGGCCAGAATTTCAGAATTTCCTATGATTGCTGAGACTTGTCCAAGAATCAAAAAATAACCAAACCCCAAACTCAACCAAAACAAAAACAAAGAAGCTAATCCTATGATTATTATTGCTGGTCCCTTACAGCAGCAAAATGTACTGTCTGGTCAAACACTTCAAAGAAGGTTATGGTCTTGATTTTTGTCCTCCTATTTCCTCATAGGACCCAACTAGAGAAGCTGCTGCACTATGTGACATCTGCTGAACTCTTTCCTTTTTAAGGTGGTAAAGCTTCTTAAAGGAATTAAGTGCATAACATGAGGTGAAAAGTGAAAGTTATATGGTTATAGGGGATGTTTAAGTGTAACAAACATTTCTCATCACAGTGTTAAAAAATTTCTTATCTTTCTATTACCACCCTTGAAAATCTAATATGACTAATGGTAAGAAAGCTTATAAGGGGAAAAAAAAACCCTGTTACATTCAATGCTCAATGTAGTACTACATCAGTAGCTCAAAAGATCTACTACACTGCCAAACATAAAGGAGATTTTCAGCTTATTGTCCACAAATGTGTCTTTCTTCTTTGAAACTTCCAGCTCAGGCACACAGACCATGCAAAACAATAAATCAATGGGCTGTTACTGCTTCAACCTGTTACCCCACTTCCTTTGCATACTTTGCTATTATTATGATATGTATGCCTCATCTACCTCTAAAAGTTAAATCAGTGCTGGTTTAATGGAATGTGCTGAAAAGTGCAGTATTTTGGGCACTGGTTCACAATTAGGCCACAAAGGAAGGCATTGAGAGTCAGAAAGGTGCAACAGACAGCACAGAACAGCAGTAGGTTGGGGTATGGTGCTTCTCTTTGTTTCTACCTCTTTGTCCAAGCTGAATTAGATGTAGAGGTGAATACATTCCAAGGACTTAATGACAAACATGCAATTTAATTCATAAGTAACATGAAAACAATTATTCCGGTCCAGAGCAGTATTCGATGTATGATACTTTCTCCTCATGCCCTCCTTGCCTTTGAGCGCTTTCAGCTCAAGCCATTTGCAGAGCCTATCTTCTCTGAATAGCTTGTCTATTCAGTAGTCTGCAAAGGATCACTCTTCAAACAGACTCTCCAGCTACCCCTTCAATCTGTCTGTAGTTCTTTCACTAACAGCTTCCATTGGTAAGGTGGTCCACAGTCTGCCCAGCACTGTATGCCTTGTTCTCCCTGGTAAGATTTTGGGTTAGAAGAGGCAGTAAACAGGCAAACCCTGCCTGCAACACTCATACTATATCTTGCTCATCAGCTCACCACTCTCCTATGGAGACATCTCTGAGCCAACTCACCTAGTCCTAATTCAGAGGTGTTTCTATAACTTTGCTTATCATTCTTACCTCTTCTGAAACTTTTCCTGTTTCAACAGTACTTTCTCTGTGATAGGAAGACAAAGGTGTGGGAGAAACAGGGATTTACACAATTGTATAATTATGCTTTTTGGTTTGCTTCCAATTTGTTATCTAGTTATTCTTAACATCTGTTGGCACTGTCTTCCTGAATCTGCATGGTAAAAGTCATCTCAGAGATGATTGTTTTACACAGAAACCAGGACTATTTTCTTTGTTTTCTGCACTGAATTATATCTGGAGGGGTTTTGTTGTTTTGTTTTGTTTTTTTGTTTTGTTTTGTCTTTTGGGTTTTTTTTATTATTATTACTGCTCATTTACCATCTCATAGTATTGCCTACTGCAATCCCTCAAAGTCCTGCTACCCTGAATAATTTCACAACATCAGCAAATGTTGCGCACCCTTTTTTCCTGCTTAGTCGTGACTATGTAAAGCGATTGAAGTCCAAGCATGCCAGGTTGCGGAACTTGACTGTTGACCTGCATTTTCACAGTGAAAGATCTCAACTATTTACAACTTGTTTCTTTTTCTAGCAAGTATTTTAAGCATTTATCACCTGCAGTCTCAAAGTTGTACAGCAGCTTTTATGATACAAATATCATAATTGTGGCATGATCAAGTGATCAGGTTTTTTTTAAAGAGAATTCATAAAATTAGAAAAAGAACAAGAACTAGACACAGAAAAAACTTCATATGCAGTGTATTTCAATTGTGTTGATTCTTAAAAAAAAAAACAACACAGGAAAACCCTCTACATACTATGAGGTAAACTGAGAGAGTTTATGTGACAATGCAATAACTGAGTCAAAGAAAATCACATCATCCTGAAACAAATCTTCCAGAAAGAGGGAAAGTAATGGACACAAGAAAATGACACTGTGTCATGTAAACACAGATTTTTGAAACCATTTTTGTTGGCTATCACAATATCTGTTATCATGACCAGTTATCCAGAGTGTTGTCATAATGCAGTTACATAGCTGGGAAAGACTCACATGAGGAAAAAAACAGGGTGAGGAGAGGGAGATGAATACAGACACAAAAGGTAATGGAGGAGATGGATTTCACCAATAAAAATAATATTTGGGTCAATTCATTCAGTAGAAAAAACAGAACATCAGGAGGTAGATTGACAGGATAACACTGAATTCCTAAAGTAAGGCAACAGTAGGAAAGTTGTTTTGTTCTCTCCATTAGCACCTCATTAGGAGGAATGCTAAGATTTTTCTGGAATGACCAATTTCATTGGCCACTGAAACTGGATTACAATCTACTTCAGTATTCCTTGGGTTCTTGCCCTTTATTCTTTTAGGCTGCCCATTAATAACAAGCCTGCTGAACTTTTTTTGCCAATTACTCATAGTCAGCCAAACATGGCAGTTTAGTAATTTTCTGCTATTTCAAGTTAGTGCTCAGGTGTGCTGCATCACTGAGAACAAACCTGGTGCCCTCAGTGTGCAAGGCTTTTGTAAACATCTCCTACCTTCTGGATCACAGAAAACTCTTACAACCTTTCTAATGCCCTTTACTTTATTCCTTCTGGCAGTAAAGTTTCACCACACTGCTGAAAGCTAGTGCTGTGTAAGGCCTTAGATTACGATTGTCCATTGCCCTGAATCATATGCTGCCTCTTTTACATTCCCAGCATCCAGTGTGTAAGGTTACTTCAAAGAATCTCTCATTTCTGTCATTTGCATACTAATATGATCAAATCATTAATAATTTATGAGAATTTAAAAGCTACTCTAAGCTTTTCCTTTTCCTTTAAGACCATCAAAGTTAAAAGCAAACATCAAGAGAGTTTTGCGCTTCTGCTAAAAAAAAAAAAAATAAAAAAAATCCCAACCCAATTGAAAATGCAGTGTTGTTTAAAAAACCCTGAAATATAAATAGTATAAATAGGAAGCTTTGTGGTTGTCTCCCTTGGAATAATCATGTTAGAAAAAAGGAGAAAAAAGGCACCAAGAGGAGTTCAAATGTGGTACACAGATGATAACTTTAATAGGTATCTTTAAGTACTATTAGGCAATTTTACAGCTTGTCACTGGCAGCAAGGTGAAGTGGGCCATTAAGATGCAGTAGTAAAAAAGAACCATCTGCCAAAGCCAGCAGAGGCTGGTTGGTTGAATTAGCAGCTGCAATCTGCAGCTGAGAGGCCTCACACTCATTTCTTTGTCTGTCTCAGTGAACAGGAATTAACAATAGAAAGTTTAAAAGAGAAACCATTGTCCATTTTGCTCTGCAAAGGAACTTCACACAGGAAGAAAAATTACTTGTCTTTTTGAAATCGTATTCTGACAAACAGCTTATTAGTCAAAACTTCAGTCGCTGGGTAACAGAATTGGTGGTGGAAGATGACAACTTTGAATTCCTATCTGTGGGATTAAATATACACCAGATGAATATAGACATTACAGAGGAGAATGCCAGGGACTTGTAGGAGCCAAGAAGAGACAAAGTATAAAAAAGAGAAAGAGATAATTTTTTTATTCAAGAAGAAAATATTATGAAGAATTTTCATTATAATCACTGAAGAAAGAAAGAAGTAAAAATAATCTGTAACTAGTAAGGCTGATTCTCAATATCCAATATTTTTGTAGTCAGCCACACTACTGTGAAGGCAATTTTCAGTTTTATATAATTCAAAGTTTATCTGTGATTTGATTAATAGTCTGTGTTTCCATCCTATCTTTTCCTCTTAACCTACCAGATACTGGTCTATTGTCCAAAATACATTTTATGAACAAGTGTGTGCAAGTACCTACACTTGGAGAGGTTTTACAGAAACAGATTTTGCCTGCCACACCTTCTGTTATCCCTCCCAGAGAGTCACCTGCCTGTGTCTCCCAGCAGCTGCCAGCTGCACTACCTCAAGGGGTTTTGAAAGGAGGGGGCTGTCGTCCAGTTACAGCATTAAACATTATGGCAGGATCAGTGTCAGGCTAGTTTGTCATCTATGATTAAACCAAAAAATTTCATTTAAAATGTAGTTATAAGCACATCAGAAATTGCAACAAGTGTTCTGAGCAACCACATTGTAAATATTGGTGGAATGATTAGAGGACTGCAATAGAGGGATGGGCATTTTTAAGGAAGAAGGGGCAGGGATGATGAGGTGGGGAGTGACCTTTTGTGTGTAAGCATTAGAAATGGAAGCAGAAATGCCTTGGGACACAACAGGAATCAGTCAAGAGCTTCTGTGTTAAGACCAATGGCAGACCAACAGTGGCACTGTTGTGGTGGCTATCACATTCAGCAAACAAGCAGGAGTTTAACATCACAGCCTCTGGTCCTTCAGAGGAACTTTAATCCCCCTTAAGATCTACTGAAAGGGCAGTGCAGTAGGGCTCATGTAATCTAGGATACTTCTTGAATGCATTGCTGCCTCTTGGAACATGTAGTGGAGGAGTCAAGAAGGAAAGGTGCTTGGCCAGGTCTGAGACTTAAAGAAGACAGAACTGTTGGGGAACATGAAAGTTGGAAGACGTCTTAGCTGCAGTGACCATAAAGTCATGGAGGTCAGGGTCCTAAGAGGAATTAGAAGGGCAAAAATCAAGACCATAGCCTTGGATTGCACAAATACACATTTCAACCTGTTCAGAGATCTGCTTGAAAGACTCCATGGGACAAAATCCTGTGGAGAAAAAGGTTTCCATACGGGAGGCTGACAAGCAAGGATCACCTCCTGTAGTCAAGAAAGGTCTGTCCTGAAAAGTAGGAAATCAAGAAGGAAAATTTTGCACATCTGCATGGATGAGCAAGTTACTCCTAACAGGAGTTGAATCTGGGAAAGTACCTGAACAGCAACAATAAAGAATTTTACATGTATATAACAGCAAAAGGAAAACAAAGGAAAATAAGTGTCTGGTGCTGAATGGAGCACAGGAACCAGTGATGAAGGACACAGAGAAGTCACTGCCTTCCTAGACTCTGTCTTTACTATGACTGACCTCCAGAAATGCAAGACCTCTGAGAACAGACCAAAAGTATGAAAAAACCCAATACTTATCTTTAGTGAAGGAGAATAGCTAAGGGAAACGTTAAGCATGCTTGACATGCACGAGTCCATGGGGCTTGAAGAGATGAACCCAAAAGTGCTGAGGGAACAGTCACGGCAAGGCCACCCTTGAATACCTTTGAAAGGTTGTGGTGATTGAGGAACATTTCTGGAAATGGGGAGAAAGCAAAAATCACTCCTATCGTCAAGAAGGGTAAGTAGGAAACTTGGATTACTCCAGAACACTCAACCTCATCTCAGTCTCTGGGAAGGTGTTGGTAGAAAGTCTTGCTGGAACACATTTTCAAATACATGAAAGACAAGAAGTTTATTGGGAGTAGTCAGCAGGAATATATAAAGGGAAAACACTCTTGTCCAATGTGATGGCTTTTACAATGAGGTCACTATCTAGGCAGATAATGGAGAGAGCAGCTGATGTTCTTTATCTTGACTCTAGTGAGGCCACTCTAACCCTGCCATCACAGACCAGCTGACAAAGTAAGGTTAGAAAAGTGGACAATGATATGGATTGAAAATGAGCTACACTACTGGGTCCAAAGGATTGCTACCAGTGGAGTGAAGTCTAGTTGGAAGCAAGTCAGGAGCTGTGTACCATCAGGCTCAATACTGGTGCAAATACAGTTCAACCTTTTCATTAATGAGCTGGATGATGGGTCAGAGTACACCCTCAGGAAGTTTGCAGATGACACAAAGCTGGGAGGAGAGGCTGATACACCATAAGGGTGTGCTGCTGTTCAGAGGAACCTAAACAAATTGGAAAAATCGGCAGAGAGAAATCTCATTAAGTTCAAAAAGGCTAAATGCACAGTCCTGCTCCTGGGAAGGAACAACTGAGGCACCAGTACATTTTGGAAGCTGCATGTCTGGAAAGAAGTTTTGTTGAGGATCTTTGAGTTCTGGCAGACCAAGCTGACCAGGGGTGACCCATACACCCTCAGGTTGAAAAAGACCAACAGTATCCTGGGCTGCATTAGGAAGAACACCAGCAGCCAGTCACAGGAGGTGATCCTTCCCTCTACATAGTCCTAATGAGGCTACACTTGAGTTCTAGGTCCAGTTCTGGGATCCTCAGTAGAAGAAAGACATGGATTTAACTGAACTGTGTCCAGTGCAGGGCCACAAAGACTATCTGCAAGATAAACCAACAGTTAAAATAGTTTTCAGAGGTGGCTCTAGTATTTTTGCATGATCTCTGCTGTTGCCTGACACAGGACTCTTTGTCAAAGCAGAAATCCAGTGTTGTTGTCCCATGCAACACGCCACACAAACTGGGTTTGGTGCACTACAACAGTACTGGTGTATGTCTGAGGTTCCCAGCTATGGGAGAAATTTTCCCATATCTTTGGGACAGTTTTGGCTAAGCAGTGAATACAGACTGCAACTTGTGAAAAGAACCGGGCTTTTCTTTCTCTATTTCTCTGTTTTGGCCTACACACACTAAAATACTTCCAATGACAGAAATCAAAAATTTAACATTCCCAGTTATTCCATATAAAATCAGCTAGATTTTAGACTCAAAAATCTCACTGGAAGTCAATCGCATTTAGAGCCTGACTCTGTTTTCCCTAGATTTATGATACTCAACTTGATGATAAAATATTGCACTACCAACAAAAAAGATCCTGATATAACAAACACAGCTTTGGTAAATCAGTCCTATTAAATCTTTCATAAAGAAAAGCCTGCATAAAAAACAATGAAGGTCCCATTGTCAACAAAATTCAGTTTGAGAATGAAAAGATTTTTAAATTTTATTTAACGAGGAACCATTAAGACACACATTAAATGGAATGAAAAGAAGTGTTGTGTGTTAACAGCTGAGGCCTTATAATAGGAGACATGCTAGGATAAGATTGGGCAGATGACAGGAGAGATTAACAGGGGTATCCTTAATTTTAGCTGAAGGCTACATTCTGTGTAATGTTTTTATCATCTTGAATATATATATTTATATCTCACTGCTTGTTTACTGTAAAACTTCTCAGTTCATCTGCAAGCAGCTGAATCTTTAGAAAGATGTCCACAATGTTCTACAATCCGGAGAAGGTATGAAACATGACAAATTAAAACTTTATCATAACCCTGCTGGCAAATGTCCACATGAGTGAACAACCTCAGCTTCTTAGAATCAACAAGCTTAAATCCTTCTTTTTCCTCCTCTTTTTCTGCTGTTGGTTTCTCAGAAGACAATTAAATTATTGTACTTTCTTTTTTCAGTTTTTTGACACCTTTTGTCATGTCTTGAGACATTTACAAATGTTTGTGATCTTTGTGGCAAAAATATATACTGGAAGTTAATTGCTACTCGACCAGCTCAACACAATCTGAATACTGAGTACTGTTTTTAACTCAAAAATTTGGAATCTGGATGTGATAGCTACAATGACATCAAACGTTTTCAAAATATGCCTGTCCAAAAATAATTCATAAAGTATTTAAAGAAATTGTAAGTTTAATTAATTAAAAAAAAGAAAGGCATAAAGTTCTAAATACCTTGTTTTCATTTCAAAGGAGAACAGAACAATGTATCTTCAGCTGCTCTTTTCTTTGCCAGTAAAATCTATGGGCAGAAATTCTCAAGGTAGCCCAAAAAAGTAGGAAACTGAAACGTGCAGAACAGGGCGTCACCATGATGACAGAAGAGTGGGACTGTAATTTGTGAGATCATAATTGTTACCAAAATCCCCTGGACCAAAAAATGTTTTACCCTTCTGAGACAATCTCTACCATGTGGATTGCTAGAAACTGGGAAAGAGCAGGTTTAGGAAGAGATCAAGATTATTCTTGGAATCACTGACACTACCTGTTTCTGGATCCACCAACAAACCACTGTGCAATCCAAGAAAAAATACTTTTACTCAGAATTTCCTACCTAAACAGCTACCTATATATTACAAACGTTTGTGATCTCTGGGGCAAAAATATATACTGGAAGTTAATTGCTACTCGACCAGCTCAACACAATCTGAATACTGAGTACTGTTTTTAACTCAAAAATTCGGAATCTGGGTGTGATTAGAATCCGTGTGTAATTAGAATACTTTGATTAGCTGAGCTTTGGCCTTGTATTTGACAAACAAAACAGTAACATGTACCTAGCTTTGCAAGGTTCTTGAACAATCAGATCTTATTAAAAAAGTATCAAAAAAGAGAAAAATTTAAAATTCCGAAAGAAAGGCAGTCATGGTATGTAACTAATTTTAAAGCATATAAATTCTAAACAGATATATTGTGTTAATGCCCTAATGTTCACTGGCACTTTTCTAAAAGATCTGATGTCATCCAGCACGTGGTTTGGAACATTTCGGCTGCTGAGCGCTATAGCTTCAAGCTTTAGGGATATGTCCATTAGAGGACTGAGTTCTTTCTGTTAAGGCTGCTTAGAGTCAACACTGTACAAACTACAAACAATCACTGTTATTTCACCACTAATGATGACAGTATACACTTATTGGTAAACTATAACATTTCTCAGTTCAGTTGAACATCAGCTTCTTAAAAGAAAAGGTGCTTCTTTCCATATCCAGATGAGAGATTTGTCTTTCAAAGACTATTTGTTCATTGTCCTCCCTTTTCCCTTCCAACTATTAACTGTCTTTGTTTATTTCCTTCTTGATTATCTCTAATTCCAGATGTCTTGGCAACCTCTCTTTTGTTTCTAAAGAGTCAAAGTGCCACTGACTCAAAATATGAGAAGGAAATACAAGTTTCCACTGTGTATTTTCAAGCAGTTGAAAGGGCACAGCCTCCCTGGAATTCCTCAGACTTGTGACTCACTGTGAGATGGAAAGAAAAAAAATCCTCTGTCAGTATTGTCTGTAAAGTCCGTTCCACTGTGTATCTGAGATGCTCTGAGTATTTGTCAGGTCTTTTCTAACACTGGACTTTCCTACAAGAGGGTTTTTCTGCTCAGTCATACAAAACAGTCACTGAACAGGTGTCATATATACCACTATTCCAAGGATTCTAAGCACAACTTTTTCCAAGTGAATCAAAACTTCTGACGAGGGATACACACAAAACACTACAGAGATCTCTAGAGATTTCTAGGAAATTTCTATATCCATTTGCACCTGAAGGGACCAATTACCACGGTAAATCATCTGCTGGAGAGTGCCTCGTGTCAGTCTTCAGTGAAAACAGAATAACTTAGACCTTGGATTTTGTGGTTTTTCTGTACTCAAACCCAATTCTCTTAGGTTAAATGTGTAATAGCAAGACTTGGGGTCTCATAACAACACAGAAAATTATTTGATATTTCCACAGCCCATATGCTGTACATGTAAGTTTTGTGGAACAAAAGCTGAAGAATTTTTACTGTAGAAGTTGATCCTCCCTATGACACATAGCTTATAGCTGAGCCCAAGAACTGTTTTCTGTTTCCTGTAAGCAGTTTTTGGAACTTGGCTGCTGGGTTTCAGTCAAAACTGCCCAGTTTACATGGAAAAGAAGACAAACACTTAGATCAGCAGCTGCACATGTTAAGAGAATGAAAGAGAACAATTAAATTTCAGCCTCTGTTGTTTAGCTGTACAATTCCAACAGTCAAATAGCAAGTAGATTTTCATGGGGGTAACAGCTCTGCACAGAGTTAACTTAAAGGCAGATTGGAGACTTGACAGAATTCTACACTGTTTAAAAACAATGACCATGACTTCAGTCATATCTGTCACATGTACAGTTACAGGACAGTTGTTTAAGAAGCAGGCAAGCAGGTCATGCAAGAAAGGCAAGCTTGTATGCACTGGTGGACTGAAAAAACACAGCTCACTATTTATCAACACACCATCAATTGTCACTCATCACCTACACCCATGCCTTATACTGGTCACATTTATAGAAGTGTTGGCATTACAGCTCTGGAAGTCCATGACTTCTAATCTGATTTTTCCAAGATGTTAAAACTTATAAGAAAGCATTTTATGCCCACTTGGATAGACCCATAGAAACACAAGGAGGAATAATCCACCAAAGTTCTAAAGGGTTTTTTTTTCAGTTATTCTGAAGTCAGGTGGTCCCCCAGCACATGTCAGTGCTAGAATCAGAGCACACATGTGGTCCATTGAGCATTAGCTGACATTTTTGTTGAGTTGTTCTAGTGCTTTTATTTACTTTATATTCTACCACTCAGAAGGGATCTATGCTCATTTCAAAAACTACCATGCTGCTTACTTTTTGAAGTTTCCATTAGCAAGGATATTGTAGAAAACACGTTCTGGGACTATTACAGTACAACCGGCTAATATGAACAATTCTATGCTCACAACCCATTTTTTAACAAGAAAACAGTAATCCATTAAAAATGCCTTGTTCATTACTGAAATACAAAATGAACAAACATGTTTCACAGCAGTATCATTAACTACTATTTATATACACTTCCAAACCATTTAATGGAGTGTTTCTTGCTTCACTACTATTAGAAGCTACCTGGCATCAGAACCACACCTACTTTAACTAGATAAAAAGGAATGAAGTATATTACATACACTTGCCATATGAAGTGGTATGGCAAGTTAAAGTAAGGTCCATTCACCTTATACATGTTCTAATCAAAGATTCTGATGACCCTTAGTACACAAGTATCAATAAAAACAAGAAGGACACTTTATATTACTGCTAAGTATGACTACTAAGCAGACAACTACTTGCATGAACATGGTGGAATTCTGATAACTGACTTCATACTGATTTACATCATAATAGACTTACACATGTGTAATAAAACAGTTTGGTCCAGTAATTTTTATGTCACTGAATGTGAACAGGTTGAATTATGATGTCTAATAAATAGTTAGTGAGTTGCACATAAATCCAAATTTTTCACAGGTACTCTCCAGTTAAGATTTAAGAGTCAACTTTAGAACCAATCTCCACCTTTTGAATCTCTATTTCTTTCTGCTAAGATGATGCTAGGCTTGCTTAAGATTAACAGAGACCATCAACTGTGAATCCAGTGTCCTGTTGCCCTTCCTACTTTATGCCTGTTATCTGTTAAGGTACCAGGCCTGTCATAACCCCCAATAACCAAGAGAAGAAGCAGCACAGCTATGTTTTTCAAGCTCGTGTCTTTTAATGGTAAGCACATAAGTTACTTAATCAAATGTATAAATAATATTGCCAAGAAAGTTTGATGGTTTTCTCTGTAGCATTATCAGAATGTACTTACAAAAGTTTCAGGTTATCTGAGTATGTCATTCTTGCTTTTGTGTTTAGAGATAAAAGAATCGTAGACCTCTTTAGGGCGGAAAAGATCCTTAAGATCGAGTGGAACTATAAACCTAAAACTGCTAAGTCCACCACTAAACCATTTCCCTAAGTGCCTACTACATGACATCTACATATATTTTAAATATCTGTAGAAATAGTGACTCAACCACTTCCCTGGGCAGCCTGTTCCAATGCTTGACAATCCTTTCCATAGAGAATTTTTTGTTCATTTTGAATCACAGCTTCTGGCACAACTTGAGGCCATTTCTGTTTGTCTTGTTACTTGGAAGAAGAGATCTACCCCCACCTGGCCACAACATCCTTTCAGGTAGTTGTACAGAGCAATAATGTTCCCCCTGAGGTTTCTTTTCTCCAGGCTAAACATCTCCAGCTCCCTCAGTCACTACTCCTAAGATTTATGCTTCAGACCCTTTACCAGCTCCATTGCCTTTCTCTGGACATGCTCCAACATCTCAAAGTGCTTCTTTTAGTGATGCGTCCAGAAATTAACACAGATTCAAGGCAGGGCCTCATCAATGCCAAATACAGGGGGAAAATCATTGCCCTGGTTCTGCTGGCCACACTACTATGATACAAAGGCTAACACATGGCTTTTATCCACAAAATGGTTTTTAACTACTTATTTTTTTACATACATATTTGATTTTCCTTCAAAAATATCTATAAAAGACATGAAAACCTAATTTAAAAGCAACTAATGAGTTTTCCCTCTCCCAAGGTCTCTGATTTTGCTCTGTGCTAAATCTAGAAGGACAAAATTCTATTCAAAGAAGATGGCCAAACTTAAAGGCAGATTTGGTTCTTCTGGCTGAAGAAAAGACCTTGTCTTTGACTTAGACTTTCCAGAAGTACCCTTAGAAACACACTAAGTGGCACTCTAAGTGGCACTCCAGCAACTCTACAGTGAAGTCAGATTGAGACTGTACTTTAAACAGGACTAAATTATTTTGGTTTTGCACCTCTATGACCATATTTCATTCTGATGTTTGTTACCATAGGTCTGGGGCAGCTGAAGGCACTTGCGACATACCTCTCTTGGTTGGATTCTGCATAAAATATGCCTCCAAAGTACCAGTGCTATCCTCAAAAGATTGACCTTAAGGATGAAAATACTTTGTGGGAATAGGGACTACTATGAATTTTATACAATATTTCTGAGGTTAAATAACAACTTCAATTTGGCAAAATAAACAAAACATAGTCACTAATAAAACTGATACCTCTGAGTCTTATTTTGTTTGCATTCCAAACAATGAATGATCAAAGTCATTATGATATGCAAATTCTCCTCCTACACATATTCTGCTTTGCAACCTATGACACTAGGTCTGTTTTATAAGGTTCCAAATAAGGAGCTATTCTCCTTGTTAACCAAGGGAAGGAATGCGCACAACTGCAGAATGCAGACTACTCAGTTCACACAAATCCACTGTCCAAAGCAAATCATGTTCAAGATATCACATTTCCCACACTCCTGAGTTGGGAAAAAGCTCAACCCCAGCATGCCACAGAATTAAGACATTGCAGACATCAGCCATGCTGTGAAGGTAGCTAAAGAGAAGAGGTGACAAGTTCAATTAGGGCAGAAGCTGTGGTTGCAGAGTTGCTGATTCTCTGGGAGACTAATTTAAGTAGTGTCCCACAGTGTATGCCATCACAATGTGCTGAAGAGCTAAATTCCTCAAGAACAAGGGTTATGACAGCTACTGGACTCCAGTTCTTACATGGGACACCACTTGTTGTAGATGTTTTGTACTTCTTTCTTCCTCCGAAAACAGTATCAGAGTGAGTACGGACCTTGAAACCTTTTAGTCTTTGCAAAGCCAGCTAATACATCCCATTCCCAGTGAGCTTTCCCTCAACCATTCATGCTACCACTGAAGTCAGTTCTTTTTTTTTGGCTAAGTTTCTGTAGCATGGAGAATGGAAGGAGAAAGCTACTGAGACTTGCTTTTCAACAAGATAGCAAAAGTGGATTTTAGCCCTTAATGATTACCATAGTACAGAAAACATGGCATACAAGGCATCGGACTTCTAATATACATTATCCAGGTGAAGCAGCATTCCTTCATACCAAGAGTGCCACATTCTTCTCATGAAAAAACAGAGAAATTGCTAAAGAATTTGCACTTATTTTCTACTGCAAATACTTTCCATTATTACCAGAACTAGACTGAAGAATTAATGAGGGGTTAATTCATAAGTCTGAACTGGAACTGAATATATATGTACCTGAAATGTCATATCAAACAACAGATCAAGAGGGTACCCTAAGGCTTTTGGGAAAGATAGCTTTGGGAACAATTATCTATCTGTCAACAGGACTATCTAGACTACTCCTAAACTTCAGTACCTATTCTTGTATTTAGTATAATACCTAAACCAATCAAGATATATTATATATCAGACAAAAACAGAGAATCCAATTGCTCCAAAATATAATCAGACTGCAAGAAAGTAATGCAACACAAAGAAGACCAGATAGATAGCTTCTAGTAAACTGCATCACTCACCACCCAGATGGAGTCAATTTTCATCAACTTTCATCAGTGATGGTACTCTTGAAGTGCACTAAGTTTGTCGACTGGTTCATCTTCCAGCTTAGTTTACTTAGAAGCATTAGATAGTTACATCCTGAACCACAGGAACAGGAAAAAGGGAAAAGCAGGACGAAGGTCTGACATATAATCTAGTAGTAAAATATCTACCTGATATTTTTCAGGCACATTTTTCAAGACACCAAACTCTCTAAGAAGATAGCTGTGCTGTTGCTGCTATAGCTTTTCTGTAACATACATATATACACAGAATTCACAAAGTTTAACAACTAGAGGAAAGCTATAGTCATAGAATAGTGCAAGTCTTGGAGAATTTTTGTCATTTCATTGGCACAAGTGGTTACTTCAAAGCTCTTGGTAAGTGCATCCATGCTGAAGGAGGGATCAGGAAAGGGCAGCTACAGTGAAAAGAGGATAAGCATTACAAAACAAAATTCTTCTATAGCCCAAATCCAACAGTGGTGTGACAGATGTAAAGATCAAGAAGAAAGGATTGTTTAGAAATTACATCAGTCTTCAGGTGGTAGCTTACAGCTATATGTGTTCAGCACTGGGTGACTGAATGACCACTTAACAGCCAGCTATCTGCCCGCTCTCTTGGGCCCCAGCAAAGCTTTGCCTTGGAAAGAAAGTAACAAGCTGGCTATAGAGATTATACTTTTTTTTTTATTTTTTTTTATTGCAGGGTGGGTATGCATGAAGCAATGGCAGTCCCTAGACACTGTAACTGCAGTGGTTGCAAAAAACTGAAGAAAAAGTATATGCAGCAAATGCCACCTTTATCCACACCATGAACACCACCTCATACTCTGGAACAGCAGTAAGACAGAGACAACTTTAAGAAAAAGTCAGTGATGTCATTCTCCCCACATTTCTACAGGCTGGATTGTGAAGAGGGCATTGCTCAGTAAAAGTAACTAAACAGAGTCTATTCACCAGTCAGCTGCTCTCCTGTCCCTGCAGAAAAGTGCCCTAAGTGGTAACTTGCATTACTGGATAGAGATTCAGGAACATTCTACATCAATATTAGCAAGAAACCAATGAAAAATTTGAATCATATCCACAAGGACCCTCCAGAGGCTTGCTCTGTTTTTGCAGAAACATAGTCATAACATAGTGGACTCCTCTTTTGGAAGCAGCACCACACACATGCTCTGTTCAAAAGCTCTGAAGCTGATAGCCACAAAAGTTTACTAGTCAGACATGGACCAGCCACGGTATTTCTAAAGATGCAGTAATTTTTCAGTGGAAGTCCTAGACTTTAAACAATTTAAAAATATGTTTTCATTTTGATCAGCCATAACTAGGCTATTTGATTAGAGTAACTTAATAACCTTTTAATTCCTGCTCTAAAAAAACTCTCATATAGCTTAAAAGTGATTTTGTACTTCCTTTAAGTGTCAAATTGCAGCTTCTTAAACTGTTTAATCAGTTTAAAATCAATTTAGCTCTTGGTCTTCAGGCAGCATGGCAGTGCTGAAATTAGAATTAAGAATCACAGAATAATTAAGGCTGCGCAGACTCTGGGAGGTCTGCATCCCAGCATACTGCTTTATATAGCCATCAGATCAGATTGCTCAGGGCTTTATCCTGCCTGGTCTTGAAGGATGGAGACAGCACAACCTCTCTGCTTCCCTCTCAACTGCTTTATTGTCCTCAATGGGAAAAGTCATTATGTCAAGTCAGAAAAGAAGTTAATTTTCTGTTAATTTTAGCAAAATTCTCTGTCTTCTGGCCATCTTCTCATTTCAACCCATGTACCTCATAAAGAAATCCAGCATCAGGAAATCTGATCTCTGTTATGCTGTAGGTCAGATTAGAGTAAACAACATAATCCCCTGTGGCTTTAAAGACGTATATATTTTTCCCTATAACAGAATAAAAACCCCATTCCATTCACTGGAAAATCCAAACAAGACAGAATTAATTCCAATTTAAGGCTGCAGTGAGTATAAGAAAAAACCTAAAGCAACTGAATTCATCTTGTTTGGGAATCAGGACCTGAAGAGAACACAGAATATTTCTTCAGACTGTTTCCCAAAAAGCATAGAGATGAAAGAAGTAAAGAGTTGGAAGAAAAGGTACTTTTGAGCCTATGGAATATTTAGCTTGTCTATATGAGCCTGAGAAATATATCCTTTGAACAGTGTTAAATAGTGAGATTATTAGGTGCCTGGAAGAGCAACTAGTATTTCCAGAAGAAAAAGAGTTTACCCTAAAGCTAAATTAACCTCAAGCATACTACAAAAAATTCGTGTTGGGGACTAATACAGATAGTTTCACAGGAGTGGCCTGAGCAGGCATACAGACTTGACCCTGTTCAGTTCCTGCTTTCCCATTCACTGAGGGCTGAGACAGGTCTGTATGTGGTTACATGAAGAACTTGTTGCCAGAGTTGTCAGTCTCTTACATGTCTTAAATCCACTTAAAGTGGACAAAAGAAATTGAGAATAACAAAAATAATAGCAAGAACATGATCATGTCTGCAACCCTCTACAGACTGTGAGGCCATTTTACAAAGACAGTCTTCAAAGTTTTGCTATACAAAGAAGTGTCCTGATACTCAGGATCTGTTTTTGTCACCTGCATACAATTCTTGATGGTTCTTCTGTTCCCATACAAGGGTCTCTTGTTTCCTGCCAGCCAGTTCAGTATTAGTAGGAGAGTGGCTGAGAGAAGAGGCTCTTTACCAGAAAATAAAGAGACCAGAATGACTGGAGGAAAAGTGGAAATAGCACCAGATGAGAAGACGTACAGAGACTAGGAAGAGATCAGGCCATCACGACAGTGTAGGCACTGAGAAGGTTAAATATAACATCTATAACAATTTACAACTCAACCACATTTGTGGTCTGTTTTTTTAAACCACAGTGGAAAAACAGCCTCATAGAGGATCCCACCATAGCTGGTCATCCCTCTTCTGAAATTATTTTCCTTGAAACTAGATTCTCAGTGAAAGCTGTGCTTAATCACAGTTCTTGAAATTCCTTTTTAGATACTTTACATGACATATGTCAAATGAAAGATGAAAAGTTTAATAGGATTAAGCTGAGAAAGGTGTGTTGACGGTTTCTGTGATCAGCTCTATTTAATCCCAGTCCAGGTCTCTTCACCAAAATCATTTGCTAAAGGAAAAGTCAGCCCAAATACCATCCACTAGACATAATGCTTTTTTCCAGAACAATTCTCTGCAGACTAGAAAGATTCAAATTAATCTAAGTTACAGTCACTTAATGCTTTAAAACTGTTGCACTATTAGTAAGGACATATATGAGCCTGTTTCGTTTTCTGAGTATATCATCTTTAAGCTCCTTTAAAGAATGAGCAATCATCATTTTCACTGCAATTAACTTATCTGAACGAAAATAGAGGTTTGCATTAGTACTATGTGTCTAACCTCTTTATGCATCTAACCAAAGGCTGCTGCAGAAGAGTAGAAACAAACAGTACCCAAGACAATAACAAAGGTTCTCTCTCTGATCAATTGTGAAATATAAAGCATACTTGTAACAATACACATACTGAGTGACTGCATTGCATTCAACAGCTTTATAAGCAGTACTTGGATAAGCTGGCAGGTAGTATCATCTCCACTTAACAAATAGGTGATTGATGTGGAAATAAATCAGAAGATTCTCTTGAAGGAAAGGTATCTTACCCCAGGAACAGACCCAAACTTCCCACTGAGTTTTTTGAGTGCCTAACTAGGGACCTGCTGACAGAAGAGTGACCTAGAACCCTAAATTCAACACAGCATACATGTTTCTGAATTGCAAGATCTCAGGCTTTCCAAACAATTTTACCAAGAGTCTCATACAAAAACCAGTAAATCAAAAAGATAACAAGAAGTGTGCAGGGGCATAGTACCGTATCTGCAATAAAGGCTCAAGAGGAGGGTAGAGAGGACTACAGGTACAAGTTCTGCCCTATGAAATAATGCTCCAAAGGTATCTGTAAAATCTCTTTATGGGACTGTCCAGTCATCTCGGTCTGTATTATGAACATCGCACAGTTCAACACTCTGTGAAAGCTCATGCAGAGTTTTCCCTTCCTATGGGTCAATTCAGAGTGAGATAAAGACTTTTATGGATATCAGGTTTTCCCATTTTGACTTGTATCAGAGTCAAGCCCCATTCTAGAGACCACAGGTCTTTCCCCTTCTTCAGTTGCTTCAGATTTGTTTTAATTGACAACAGCAGAAGCTGCTGGAAGGAAAAAGCCTGTAGACTGAGAGTATTTATTGATTCCATTCTTAGACTTAACCATGGGTAAGCCATCAGGATAAAAGGACCTCCAGAAGTATCTTACTAAAAATATAACAGGGAGCATTTAGAGCTGAAATTTTGTGTTATACATTATTTGTTCATTCAAAAAAACCCATCAGCATGCCAGTGTTCTACCAGCTCCCCACATTTGCTGACATACAACAGTTTCTGCACATGCAAAACACAAGAAAATGGAACAATATTGGAATATTCCAAGGTGGAAACTTGATATAACAAAAGCCTGCAAAAATACCAGTGGAAGCAAAATTACATATTTTTCTGCACCTTCAACTCCAAAACTCATTCACCCTGATGAAGGAGAAAACAACAAATGCTTCAATAACCAAACTAACTTTTCACTAGACAAAATATATGATACTGCTTCCTCTGAAATCATCCTTCTTGCTGTGTTGTCAAAGTCCAAATTAAAAAATACAGTTACTGCATTCGTCTACATAGAACAGAAAAGTGATAGGTAACAAACAAGAAGAATGGCATATGCTTGTATTTGTTCAGCCCAATACTTTGCAGTTTGTATGCAGATAGGGCCTGTGGGTGGATGATGTGTCTATTGGTAATTCGTGACCATTGAAATACCTTTGAAGTTCCTAGACAAGAACTTTGTTATACCAAGTGTCCAGATAGGAACTGGGAAACAAACCACAAGTTTGTCCAGACAAATACCTGTCAAGGCTGAGAATGTGGTACTTCAAAGGCCAGGAATTACCAATAGACACATCATCCACCCACAGGCCCTATCTGCATACAAACTGCAAAGTATTGGGCTGAACAAATACAAGCATATGCCATTCTTCTTGTTTGCTACTAATCTGGACCAAGTACTAATATAAAACATCTCACAGCAAGTTCACATCCTACAGCAAGCTCCCAGTTTTGCATTTGAAAAAAGTAAATCAGGACCCACTAATTAAAACTGCTAAAAGTCATGTAAGTACACTGACATCTGTAAGATATAACATTGTCTCTTTTTTTATATAATTTTTGTTACATGCAGCCAGAGCTAAAGATTTAGGCTATCGACACTACACAATGAACTCTTCTGCAAGCTTGTCCTCATTCAGAGGGAATTATTTCAGCAAAGATAATTCAACCTACTTGCCCCACTCTTCACAGAGAATATTATAAAAGCAAATTTGCACTGCCCTTAACACCTCTCTCATTTGGGCTGTCTGGTTAAACAATAGCAAAGCTTGTTAGTTATATAGAGTAGTAAAAACAGTACTGTGGAGAATAAGTCACTTCCCAACTTATCAGTTTTGGATAGGAAAATCAAGAGTGGGAGGGCAAAGTTCACTGCATTCCTGGCTCTCCACTGTCTTGTACATAGATATACGCACTAGGAGAGCAGTCTTATTAGTTTTGCTTTCCATTCATTCTAAACTCTGGCTCTAAGTGCACACCCAAAGTGCAAAGCCATGCAAATCTGATTAGCTTTCAAGAAAGTAATGCAATGCTGACTGACCTCTTTGATTAACCCAAGAGGCTCACCAGAGACAAACATTTAAGGCTAACAAACCCTACCATATCTAGCAGCCACAGTTAACATTTCACAGATTTCACATTATTTCTGAACCCTCCTCCTCCCCACCTGCTGTTTAACAACTTGATTGTCCCTAAAAATGAAGGTGGGAAGAGAACATGCTTAGTACACAGAAGGAAAGGCAGTTTATGCTTTAAGACTTCTTCCTCGCACTTACTTACTCTCGTAGGAAATATATTCTCATTGTTGATTTGCACCTCGATCCAGTCCATGAGAAGATTCATATATTGGGGTGCTGGCAGTGCTGTGGGCTTCTTGTACTTCACATTATCCTGCCACCGGTACTCATACTTAGGGCCTCCAGACATCACTGGGCAGCTCCTCTCAGTGCAGAACTCAGAGATAGTTCCATAAATGAGGTTGATCCTATTGAAGAAGTCAACCACATGAACAGCTACCCAGTCATTTTGGTCTTCTCCACTGGGCAACTGCACGGCTGCTCTCAAGTCCACTCCTGAATTGAGAGATGCCTGCGCTCGTTTGTGAAGTTCAAACCTCTGGGTTCCAGGTTCAAACTTGCGTTTTGGGCGGAAAGTCTTATCTTTACTAAAGACTTGCTTGAGTGCTACGGACATGTCTGCTAATCTTCCGCTCTGCAGCAGCCAGCAGAAAAGCACGTCTGAGATCTGAGATCTAATGCAGGTATCTGAAAAGAGTTGCTCCCTATCACAGGTCCTCCAGGCCCTGCTCTTTTTCCCAGAGAAGCTCGTATCAACTTTGGAGCAATCTATTAACTCTTCCTCTTGAAAGCCTCCCCAAAAGGCTTCATGTCCCTAAGGATATAGAAACAATACACATCAGTGGTAAGCTCGAGTCTGGTCCTGTCAGTTTGTTACTGTTTTACAATAATTTTCAGTAATTATAAGCTGAAAAGAAAATGTGTAACAAGCTAGCCTTAAAAACTGGTCAACCCCTAACTTGATGACAATTTAAAAGAAAAAAAACCCTCATTTTTCAAAGTGTTAAGGAATTAACTTTTGTGCTCTATTTAAATATCTACCAAAATAGAAGCTCTTAAGTTATAAAGTTGGGATCTGAATAAATCTTGTATAATCTTCTAATTTTAAAACCAACCTTTTCATTTTGCTGCATTTTTACAGTGACTGCATAGCATACAAAATGTGTGTATAATTTTAGTATACAAAATACTATGCAACGATTTAAAAGATTTATCTAACTGCTCCTGAAGTGACCAGTGGTGCCTCAGAGATTTGCCATAGCTGCAATGCTCGTCTCTGCAGGGAAAAAAAACTCCCCAAGCAACCCTATTCCTTATTTGTTATCTCTTTTAAATTATCAAGCTGTTTGCTTTTACAAACATCACAGAACCTAATTAGAGTGAAAACTGCAGTACTGCACAGAAATAATTCCTGTTTCCCACAGAACTGCATGGAAATTGTCGTTTTCCCTGACTCACGGTCAAAAATTCAGTGGTGGACTTAGTTTTCTATTGGATTGTGTAGAATTATTAAAAAGCAATTGTGAAGCTGCCACTTCTTTTATAGCTCTATTCATCTTTTCTACAAGGGAGTGCTTGGAATTGTTGTTACGTAAAGAATAATATAGACTTTGTGTTGTTCCATCTAACCTAGTCTGGCAACAAAGAATGGTTTTAACAGTTAGTGCGGCTGAAAAAATAAATCACTGCATTAGAGCTTTGTTTGCTTTTATACTTGAAAAAGAGTATATCACTAAATGCAGGCAATTAGCAGGTGAAAAGGTAGATAGGTGCTGTATCAGACTTCTGTTTCAGTACTGAAGATTTTATTCATAAAGACAGAGAATAAATATTTCATTCTGTGCATTAAGTTAAATAACACATTATGTGTTAAATTTGCACAGAAATTAGAAAATCCTACTGTACCAATGGCTCATGAATTCTTATGGCATTTTGTAGGCCAGTCAGTTCCCCTTAGGAGAAATCATGTCCAGGAAAATTTTACTAGGCTGCATGTTCCTAGCAGTAAATTCTTCTAAACACAGTTGTCCAAAGTTTTGCTGAGGGGCAAAAAGGAAGAGCAAAAGGTGCCTGCTTTTTCTAAATCACTACAAGAAAGCAACACCTAACTAAGTAAGGAGAAATCTAGTATGCTACACCCCGTGCCCTCACAATAGAATGAAAGCACCATAAATAATCCTTTCTCAAATAATTGAAAGATTAGCTTCTGGCCAGTTTGTCAGCAAGCAGTAGTTACACAAAACCAGGAGAGAAGTGCTTGTTTTAACTTTTGCTGATGGCATGTTGAAGGGATGCTCCAATCATGACTTTATACACAGTCATTCTTTCTGTGCCAGAAAAATATGAGCAGTTTGGGAATGAACTCCACGGAAATTACTGGTATATCTGACACACCTGCTGAGTAATGTTCAGTGACAGAGATCCTGACTGATCAAGTCGAAAGATTCTGAAACCTGACAAAGGTCACAGAAAGAAGACTTTAAAGAAAATTAGCCTTGGAACAGTTAAGCTTTGACAGCAAATGAAGCTACTTTTAAACAGCCAACAGTCAACTTTGCCCTGCAGTTTGTTGTTTGTTACTAAGACCCATAACCTCCAGCTCTCAAATACTCAATGGCAGACAGCTGTTTATTTAAAAGCCTTTCAAATAATAGACAAGTACTGCTGCACAGACTGAGTTTGTGACTGACACACTTGAAGATGGCATGGAGCCACTGTCCCAGTTTGCAGCAATAAGGTTTACACTAGAGTTCTACAGCTCAGGCAACTATTTTTTTTCCCATTTTAACTGGTGCTCTTAAGTGGATACTTTGACTGCCTTCCTCACCTGCAAATATTGAGCAGAACATGCAAGGAGTTTTTATTTAAACAATAAGCTGAGCACCAAATAGAACTCATCTTCAAAAGAGACATTTTAAAGCACAGTACATACTGCTGTAAAACCTTTTCCAAGAAAAACAGAACAAACCGTATTTTATAAACTATTCTCTACTGAATAAGCAAACATAACATCTGAAATACCTTTTTGCATCCTGCTTCTTCATGGTATTTGCTGTCTAATCAAGCCTTGTCTTCACTCAAAAGCTAACAGAAATGAATGAAGAAGTAAACAAGAATTTAGGCTTCTCTGAACAGTTACATACAGCATCACCATTACTCCCCTAGAATAAAGAAGCTTTCACTTTACTCACAGGAGACAAAAGAACATGCTCACCTGATTTTCAGAAGAGATTAAATATAGACACTTTAGCTTTGGATCCTTCAGAGGCTGACACTAATGGGAAAGCTCTAGCTAAAACCTTTGGGCTTCAAGAGCATCTTTACTGCTTAGGCAACAAAGTCGTGGGAGTTAATGGTAGGATGGCCACTCCTCTGCTTAGGACTGAATCACTAATCCATGGCAGGAACTCATTCACCATTAGACGTCCAACATGTTGGTGTACTGTGTTTGAATCAACCAAAGACAAGAGGTTTCTCATTCCATCCCAAATCACACACTGTCAATTAAAACTTTGTACTGGAAGACAAACACATGAGTGAGAAATGTTCCCAGTTTTATTATCTCAGTAGGTGCTGGGAGACTTACTTCAGACTTGAAACACTGTGGACAGTATTATGGTATTGGTTAGACTGGATCCCAAGTCCTTGAAATCTGTGGTACAGTAGCAGCCACCCTCATTCCACATAAAATTAAATGTGACTATTGCTAACAGATACTTTGCTGTTTACCGTTAATGTCAGCAGAACTGCTGCTGACTTTTACTTGTGTTAAAAGTTATAGATACTGGCTTCTGATCTTCTCTGACAGGTCCTAACTATACAATGGGGCACAAAGAATGACATTGTCACTCCCAGTATTTGGCTTAATGGTATATAGAGACAGTGTTCTGCATGCTCTTCTGAACTAGACACTAAATGTATGACTGTCCTGATACAGGTAGTTCAGAGAGGCAATGCTCCTTCCAATAATTCAGTTTCTTTTCCTTCTTCTCAGAGTAATGTATTTCTGAAGATTTGTGCCAGTAACCAACAGTTTTCCTGAGGGGCTATTCCACAGTTTGAATTAATACAGCTGTGTGAATTTCCTTGCTGACAGAGCCATGACTGAGAATGGTAACCACAGATTTGGTTAAGAACAGAGAACCAGACCTCACAAGCTTCATCTATGGCATCGGCACCACAGTGATCAATACTGTCCCCAGCCTTATGCACATACAGAGACAGCAAGTTGGTCAATATAAATAAATATCAAGTATATCAACATCTGGAAATAATAAACCAGTGCTATCCATGCAGATTCCATTAAAAAAAACCCATCCACAACAAACCACACACTGTGATCACCATTATAGCTGAGTCACTGTTAAGTTAAAAGCACACTATATTATTTTGTCATATACTTTCTATTAGAGAACAAGTAACAAGAATGCTACATGACACACTGTTTACAGACACATACCTTTCATCACAGCACTCTAGTGAGCAATGCAAAAGCTTTAGAGATCTGCTGGGAAGGTAGCTGGTATAATTCTTGTTTTATTAAACAAGAAAGTGAGGAAACATTTCTCCAGCATCAAGAACTGCCTATCCAGCAGAAGACTGTATGAAAACCCACTCCCCATCAGAAGATGTTTACATTTTTCTTTCCAAAATCTAAGTCTCCATTTCTCATCTTTTCAGCAGTGATACTGGTTGAGGGACAATTTCCTTTTCTCTAAAGATGCTGGATTACCTTATACTAATAACCACAATAACAACATAAAATCATCATAGTTTCTATGGATATGTTAGGCAATATTAGGTAGAACTATTGCATTTTTGTACCCCAGTGCTTAATTTACAGCCATTTAATTTCACTTGTTTCAACAAAGTTCCCTTCTATACAGACTGCAAAAAGAAGCCCCTCTTTTAGGAAAACTGGTTGTACAAAATAATTAGAAGCTGACATAAACAGAGGTAATTTCTATGATGAAGATGACTGACAGCAGCAGAATCAGGTATAACTGCTCAAATCTTGGGTGCTGGGTTTTCAGGCAATTGAAGCATATATTTGAAAATGGGGAATAAATGTTTGTGTTTTAACAGAGAACTGACCTCTCATCCAGTATCATTCTAGTGCCTTTTACAAGTATTAAATCCAATTATATCTCATCTGAAGTTCTGTAAAACTGATCAACATGAAGATATTTAAAATAGCCTGGCACTTCTTCACTACAACTTTACATTGTTACACCATTCATGGCCATTTAGTCAGGAACACGGACTTACTGTAGCATACAGTTTAAGGTGAACTGAAATAGGTATCTCAGAACTACAGTAAAGAAACTAAAAAATACATGACTTAGAGTACACAGAAGTTCAGCCTCTGCCCCCATCATTCAGAAATTTAATGTCTTGATTCTTACAGACTGATATATGATACTTATGCAGGGGGATTTATAACTACAATTTTTTTCCTGAAAACTCAGTCCTGTTTCCCCTTCTCCCCTTTCAAGTTCCTACATTCTTGCCATTTCCCCTATGATACCTGGCCCAGGCAATAACATACCCCCTTCTAGGGAGCTGTATGAGACTCAGATATAAACCATAATAATTAAACAAACCATCAATTTTTCATCCCAGTCAACTTGTTTGGCCACGCAAAATGGGCAGAAAGACAACATAAGGAAAGGTCTGTGTGGAAGGCAGAGAGTGAGACAGATGGAATAAAAGCCCATGGGAGTGGTTATTTAACTATGGCCACTTAAGTGAATCACAGTGTTTGCCATGATAATTTCAGACCTCCCAAACCTTTAAAGCAGATGGGGAACTCCCTTTAGCTCAAGCACCTACTGAGGCTGAAGTCTGACAGGCTGACAGATCACAGTGAAACATGCAGTTCTGACAGTCCCTGTGAATCCTGGGTTTTTTACTACACAACCAGATTTTTCCAGTTCTCTGCCTGGTTCAGGCTTTTACTGGTCTGAGCTGTGGCTAGCACATGTGCAAGCACAGTCACTAAACCACATTCTCTTTAAGTATACAAAGAGTCTCTGCTTTCAGTTATCAAGACTGTGACCTGCTACATCCTTTCACCACTGCTAAAGCAAAGCATTTATGACTTCCATGTGCCTTGTTTCCCTGGCGTATACATACAGCTGACCATACTGGTGAATTGGGTGGCTCAGCTTACTTACAGCAGTATGAATAACAAAAGAGTCATCTCACTAGCCCTGTTTGTGCCCAAATCTCTCCATCTCTGTGGACAGAGGCCTTGCCACAACAGGGGACAGTTGATACACTTCTTCAGTATGCACATTGCGGCATTTGCTGCAACAGAGAACTGTTATCCTTCATTCCTTTAAAACCAATATACAAAAGATGGTGAAATTGAACTGTGGTTGGTCTTCAAAAATCTTTCTTCTCTTCAGCTTAATTCCTTAATCTACACTCTGGCTTTTAAAACCACTCGCACAACTGAGTAGAAACTGAGAGCATTAAAATATGATTTCTTGCTCAATCCTACACTTTCAAATTGTTCACACAATTCCCATATAAAAGCCTAAAACTAAGTTCACTCACATCTGTAGAAAAAATGCCAGTCAGTTCACATGAGTAATAGGGAACAGCAAAGCATGCACACACAAAAATGTGTTCTTAGATCTCATGTCAGAGCTTTCTGTACAAGGCAATAGAACTGGCTTATCTGCTAGAAGCCACTAGTTTATGCCCTAGAACTTCAAATGCCCTACTCTGCATACAGTGACCAAACTCAATTTTATTTTTGATCTAAATTTTAGTGTTAGGAAAATATGTATGTGTTCTACTTTAAGAACAGAGGTCAAAATAATATGTTTCATCTTAGTGACAATTCAAATAAAACCACTCAGTTTCTCATCCAATGAAAGCATGCAAAAAACCAGAGGTACAATGTCAGAGTCAAGTTACAAACACTATGCTGACAGAGAGAAATAACTAACACTCCATAAAGAAAATAGAACTTCCTGCAAGCATAGACATTGAAAACAAGGGGCAAAAAGATCAGCTGATGTTCAGACCCCTTAGCCTTAGTCTGGCTTCTCCCACCAAAGCTCAAGTTGGTGTGGGCAGATAGACAGCAGAGAGGAAGTTTGGCAACAAAGTGCCTCAGCAACTGTTCTAAGAGGTTCAGGATATGAGAGCTGTTTTCCACAGCAAAGATCTGCAAGGAGGCTATGACAACTTCAGCCAGTGTGCTGCACCCTTTCTGACAAGCGCTGATAATTCTCAACATGGGTATGATGATTTTCAGTTACAAAAACTTACCCTTAGCTTCATGATTTTGAGAAACAAAATTTGTCTAAAATCGTGTGGGAATCAGTGCAGCCCCTTGAACTGACTCAAAGTATCCCAAAAGCGACAATTTATTTGTGGATATCTTCAATTATTTATACTATAAATCTAAAACCTTGTGCTGAAATAGAGCTCCAGCAGATACAGCACCAAATTCATTAACCTTAGAACACATGCCTGCATGGTTATCAGAAAAGGTAAGTGTACGAAAAAACAGAAGAAATCTGTTTCCCATGGTTTGGTTCAAAGCACTCAATATAGCAGATAGGAAGGATGGTAACAACTACAGTTGATTCTGGACATTTTCAAACTCATACCAAGGAGACAAAAAGTCAAGGCATGCATGTATTTCATACAGATGATAGTTTTGTAGATCAAGGGCCTGGTGGTAGACTGCAACTTGGCAGGTGATACTGTGCATCAGAAGAACACAGTCACATGGCACAGCCTCTGCAAGTGGTGGTGGGGTCATAAGTGTCTAGCTGTGGGATCTGTGCCTTCAAAATTCAAAGAAACAAATCATCCATACTGTGGATTTGTATGTTTCACTTAACTTGCAGGTCTTAACTGACTTGATGGCTGAAGAGATTTTTCTCTGGAGAACAATTCTGATCACCACCCTGCGTCTTTAGCATGTTCAACGCTAGCATTTGGCCAAAAAGACCTACTACTATACACAGGTGAAAACAGAGAATCTGCTAGACAGAAACAGAATACCTGCGGCAGGGCAATTATCCACACTTCAGAGCTCTAAATCAGCAGTCTTGCAGGACTCACTAGGAAGAAAAAAACTGTTTTCTTTGCCATCTGTGATACCTGAAATACAAAAGCAAGTAAAGGAAGTCAGAGACCTGATATCTCAAAACAATTAATATTAGGACACTTGAGGGTAATAACTACTTCCTCTGAGGACTGCTAGCCTCCTCTCCAATTCACAATATAACTGTTGCTGTAAGAAAGATTGTTCACCTGGAGAGAGTTTCAGATGGAAAAAATGTGCTGCCCTTTAACACAATTCAGCAGATAGTAACTAGCCAGGACCATACTGACTGGATATCTCTGCACAGATCATAAAGTACCAGCATCAGACAAGTGAAGCATTAGCAGTATGTTCTAGGGAAAAACTGTGGATCTGCCTTCTTCCCTGTACGCACTGAAAAATAACTTCCCAGTTTATGACTCTGCTTTTCTAGTGAACGAAACTACTTTCAAAGCCTTTTTTGCATACTGCTTAACCCATATTGTGTTTCAGAAGTCATCTTACACAGCAAACAGGACTACTCACAAAGTGATCGAGAAGGAGAGTTTGGGTGTTTTGTTTTGGTTGTGTTTTTTTGTTTGTTTTTGTTTGTTTGTTTGTTTTTTAATAATTTGTCCCTGTGGTAAGCACTTTATAGGAAAAAAAAAAAAGATTATTTTTTACAGCTTCTGATCAGCTCAACTCTCATACAGCACTAGCTCTAACTAAGAGCCAATTGCTGACTTTTATGAAAAATTGACTGTATAGCTGGCACAGTTTCAATGTGGGACTTGACAGGTAGCTAAGCTTCCTCCTACATGTGTCCCACACCATGTCCCCAGCAATTTCAGACCAGGAAGAAAACCTCTCAACCTGATAGCTTCTTCTTTCTACTTGTGCATTTTTTTGAGTGTAGCACATGCTGTGACTCAAAGGTCTTCATTTGTCTCAGCACCCAAAAAGTACATCACCATTACAAACTTTTATTTGCTGGAATAATGTCAGCAGGGGGGTTCTGTGGTGATGTTTCTTCATGAACCCTTGAAACCTTAAGGCCACTTTACACCATTCCTCATCCCATGGCTTCTCAGAAGAATTCTAGTGGAAACTGCTAAAAGATATCCAAATCCTGGCATGTTTTAACTAACTATAGATATTGGTGAACATACATTGCAGGACAGGCTGTCTTATCAAAGGCAAATCCAAAGCAACAGATGGTTACAGTAATTACAGCAGTGGAGGAATTCACAGCACCTCCATAATATCATCAAATGCATATAAGCCATACACCAGAAAGATTCTTATTCCCTCAAAGCAATATTTTGTAAGACTCAAGCACTCGTGACACTTAAGACATCAAAAGCAGAAGTTACTTCAGAGTAATTATAGCCAAAAAAAACCCAAAACCAAAAAACAAATCACCACCTGGCAAGACAACAAGAACATATGCCAAACTAACCACTCGACAAAAAAACCCCAAAAAAAAACAAAAAAAAACAAAAAACAACCCCCAT
>VWZF01003328.1:107966-122599 GCA_013396755.1 Sclerurus mexicanus
CCCAAAACCCCCCCCCCCCCCATTCCAAGAGTCATCCCTGGGAAACAAACAAACAACAACAAAAAAACAGATCACTGAAGAGAGAAAACAGATCAGAACCAGGAAAGCAACCAAAATGGTGGAGAAGTCATTGAGGTAAGCAGTCATGTACTATCTGCTCTACCTCTGCTTAATCTGAGTCTTCTATCTTATTTTTTAACAGGTCACCTCCATTTTGAGAATATTCTGAATATTTGGCACTTTATTATGCGCTAATATTCTGCTGCTGAAACATTGACTTAAAAGAAAACCCAGGAAGGCTTCAAGATACAATTTTTGCAGATAATTTGGAGAATCTTGCACAAAATCATCATCATACATTCAAGTTACTTGTACTTAACTGTAGAAAAACAACAACAATATACTCACAAAACATCACTTATTGCTTGGTCTTAAAAGGTGATTAGCACCTAAGGTTTCTCCCCCACTCACAGCCTTCCCCTCTCTTCTGTATAATCTTCCAAATGGGAAGCACTTAAATCAGCAACAGGCTTGTCATCCATTCATCCAGACCACGGCCTGGATGCCATATCCTGTCTCACAACATAACAGAAACAAGAGTATATGTTATATTGTTGAATATCTCCAAACCCAGGTTATGTATCTCTTTCCCTCTTTTACCTCCTGCCAGAAACACATGTTCTTCAACATCCAAAAAGTAAAGATGTTGGGATTTTTTTCCCACTACATATTTAGCACTTCTATTACATTGTTTTATTATATTAATTCTAACATTTTATTTTATCCATTAGAATTTGATAGAATCTTTAATAATACTGAGAATGCTGATTAAATGCACACAAATTTTAGCACTTGTAATTTATTCCTAAATTGGCATTAATCCAAAACAGCCTCAGACTTACTGTCCTTTAGGATGCTTGTTCTGATTGCTTCATATATAAGTGGTTAGGAAATTGCATTGCTACCTTGCTATTCTTTATTCCATTTCAATTATGTCTTTTGCCACTCAAGCATTCCATACATTTATGGCTTTGATGCAGTGCCAAATTATTTGAGTATACCAGCTGTATCACACACAATATCTGCTATTAGAGAGGCAGATGCCGTCAGACTTTTTGAGGCAGCAATCACCACAAATCCCAAGAGTACTCCCAAATAATAATACATCTGCTCTCTGGAAAGAATGTCACACAGGTGACTAACTGAGCAAACTGAATCCCCATTCTATCACAGCAGGGACTGATGTCCAAATTTTCATCAGAGAAGTGAGTGACAACCCTAAACAGCAACCCAAGCAACCAAGTTTCTAAGAAAGCAGTCTTTTGAGGGAGTCACTGTCTTGAAGACCACTACTCTGGCTCCAGCAAGACTTGAAACTTTGACTATAGATATTTCTTCAAGAGCCACCAGTAATATCTAGGGAGTACCAAAGTGCAAAACACTGGAGGTGTATCTGCAGATATGATTACAGCCAATTGGATGGTAATCACTAGACAGTTTCTCCCATACTGCTTCATACACTGAAAAAACACACCTCAGTGATGGTGTAAGATGAGACAAAGATTCTGAAATGCTTCCCTCTATTGTTTTCTCTCTATGAGGATTTAAAATCCCTTCTATTCCTGTCTTCCTTTCAGAATACCCTTTTCATTTGCCTTGCCTTTTTTTTTTTGTTTTTGTTTTGTTTTGTTTTTTTTCTCCTCTCCTTCACTCATCTAGGAACTGCATCAGGCTTTGGTTTAACTGTCACCTAAACAGCAATTCAGAAGGCTGACAGCAGGCACTAAAGCAAAGGCTGCTGACTACCCCCCATTTTTTCTCTATTGAGTTTCTAACCCTGGCTTTAACTATGAAAAACAATCACACAAATATACAAAGATAATGTACACCACCTACCTTTGCTGTCTTTTATCCCAACACGTTCAAACAGATTCAATTATTAAGTTATTGCATGTGTGTGGGAGTACATGCAATTAGAGGATTATTTTTCTTGTGGAGTTCCTGTTTAAAGAACAGGACAACATATTATAAGTTATACAGCCTGTAAGACCAGAACTTATCACGCAATTCTTCACCTCCTTACTCTAAAATAAAAAGACATTAGCTCCATTTAGGCCAGAGCCAGACTGATGTGGCACACAAGGGAATTCAAGATTAAAACCACTACTTACTCTGTGATTCATTCTTTAATACAGCTGCTTAAACTGGCATCAAAAGTATGGTATAGGTGATACAAAAATTTAGAGGATATCATCACTATAAAGGAACATGATCAAATACAGGAGAAACTTCAAATACTGAATACAACAGTTATAATTACAATGGAATAATCTATTACTGTCAGAAAATCAGGATTTTCCAAATTCTGCTAAGCATCATCATTCTATTGTTTCTTTCAGCTCCAGCTTCTTTATTGTATAATAAATAGGGACACTGGCACTATATTTTCCACTAATTACTAAAAGAAAAAAAAAAGTAGTCAAAAACCCAGACAAAACTTGCAATGCCTACATATGCAAAAATAAAAATAAAAATAAAAATAAAAATAAAGACCTAACTTGCAATGCAAGCATACATTCATATTCAAACATATTTTGATCACTGTATTGAAGAGAAACAGTTAAATTAAGCTTGCTTCAGTAAAATGGTCATGTTGATATATTTCAACAACCGATAACTTTCAGAAATCCATCCAGACCTCTCTAACAGGTTAACTGAGGTTTACTTTATTATAAACATACTGATAAATCTTGTGAATCTAATAAAAATGTAAGGGTGCTTCCAACATTGTGTAGACCCCATGCAAACTGCACTATTGCAATGTAATTTAGCGAAGCAGATTACATTTACAGAGAGTTATGCAGATGTAGTATGCAGCTGTTCTGGCCTACAGAGAGACAACAGGTTTCTTGCATATCGTATAGATTTCATTCAAACCTTGTGTTTTTCATGTAATCACCAGATTTTCAGGAGATGCACCCATGGAGGCAGAATATAACCCTTGATTTCTAATACAGAGCTACCCATCTAAAACCCCTTAAGCCTAATGACATAATACCCTGCAAAACTCCACAGAACAGATGTCACCTATGGTAGGTTCGACACATAAAACGTAACTGTTGACAGCAGTCTTTCTATATACTGACTCATATTTCAACTGTGTAGCAGAGATACTCTATCTAGCCTGTGAAACTGCATACTCCATACCTGAATTATGCCTTGCACAAAAGAGATTTCAACATACGGCTGCTAAAGGGTAAGGGGTAACCTTATATGCTCGCTTCTGATGTCTCACATCCCTTTGTCATTAGGAGTGTTAGATTAATTGCATGGTTTATTCCACTATCAGGTAGATGTTACAGAACAGCTTCGCTGAAAAAAAACGCAGGAAACGTTATGTCAAGCTTTATGCTCCTTGTCTGCTTAAGTCTTCATAATGTTTTGGTTTCTAAGACATTATCAGATGAATTAGTCCAGAGCGCAGATGGTACAATGTTGTACTACTGTTCACAGGAGCATTAAAATATGAGACTTTGGTGGAACAGATTCCAAAGTGCAAGCAGCAACCCAGGGAAGTAAATTGGTTCAACTGCACTTCTTTTTTCATGTGAATGTGTAATAAAATTGACCGAGGAAAGGAGACATTAATGAGGAATACAAGGAATCAGCTCACTGATCCAGGCCTCAGTACCCTGAAAAACTAAAACAACCCCTACTGTTATCCTACTGTCCATTTTGAGATGAAACACTAATGTGCATGCAGAAAAGATCTTCAGGAATAAACTTTGAGTATAAAGACAAATTCTCATTTAAGGTATAGTTCCAGATGAAACCTACAATAATGACCCTGTGGAACATAAGTGGTAACAGTCCCTTTTACCTGTTTTTGTTGAACGAAAAAGCCACTTCAATAAAACCACCTCTGGAAACACTTTACCTGTCAACTGTGAGATGCAATGGGATGTTAAGGATCTCCTAACTACAAAGCTTTAAGAAACAGTTCTTAAAGATGATTCAGTATTTCAGAATTGCTCACTATTGCTCCTTTATATAATACTGTACTAAACAAGCCCTCTAATGGCAATGCTGCCTCCTTTCTAGCTAATATAAGAGGTAAGAGAGAAGTCTGAAGGGCAAACAAAGACTTGGCTATCCAACAAGAAAAATCATGTCAAAAAATATGTATTTTAGTGGATCTGATTTTTTGTGTGCTTCCCATCAAGTGCTTTTGAAAATAAATATTGGTATTTAAGAGTCTGAGACATTTGAAAAATAAATTTCTCAGCAGATGACATATACTGGATCATTGTACATCCCTTCCTCTGGTTTAACGAATGAAACAAGTCTAACCTGTCTAAAGAGAAGATTAGCTTTTATTGTTAAAAGCAGTACAGTTTGTGATGAATTTAATATGAATGTCTGATAGTGTTGCTGCAGGAATATAAAAACAATAATTAGGACATAATTAAATCCCACAATTTACAAGTGACAGGGCAACAGGAACAACACAACAATGTAGCACCCATCAGCTTAAGTTACTGCACTGCTGAGCACGAGCCCATATTAAGAACAGCTAATGGCTCTGCCTTAGAAGTATAATGATTACAAATAAGTCAGCAATTCCACTTTTTTGATCAATATGTCAAATTACATGACATAATTAAAAATCACACATATTAAAGCAAATAAAAGGATGAACAAAGTTGCTAACAAGCAACCCCAGAAACTCTCAGTTATCTATCAGTAGCTTAATTTGATGGGAAACTACTCATGGAGAACAGAAAAAAAGACAACTGTCCTTCTGGACCAACATGGTCTAAAATGGACTGAATTCTGAACCAGCATAGGACTGAACAAATTTTGACTGTATGTTTTACAGGGACAATACATTACCAGCCCAGGAAACAATTCCATACTGAGCACAGCCTGATCACCTAAGCCAACTGACCTAGTCAGCACTGATGTTTCACCAGCGCACAACAAGGACACAGAAAAGTGTTGGCTTTGTGGTTACTTGCCCAGAGCAGCCCTCAGAGTGTCACTACACTACGCTCCTCATAGCACAAAAGTCAGGGAGGCCTTCTGGCCCTTTGAAGGACACTGGTCCAGCAGTATGTTCAGGCTAATCAATGTTCACATAATGCAGAACACTGGTGGCCCTGGCACAGATAAATACAGTAGTCTAGCAGGAGAAAGTGCAGCTGCCACTGCCATGACTGAGAATAAGCTAAAGCTTCCAGGTAAGATGTGGGGGTTATTTTCATAGCAAAATACATAAACCTGGGGTATTTATTTCTTCTTGTATGAGGCATTAGGTAGTGGTAAAATACAGAGGGATTACAATTAGAACCAAAACAATTGATTTGAAATGATCTTACATGGCCTCCACTCATGCCCTTATAAATACAGGCTCCTACCAGGCACCTTATTTTATTTTCGTTGTATTGAATAGGTTTCCATGAGGCACTAGGCATTATATTAAAAGGCTTTAACCTGTTGAATTCAGACTCTCAAGGTTAAATCCTTTATTTAATAAATAATATTTACTTCCTACTATTGTGTGAAGCTTTCTACTGCAGCATAAATTAACTTCTTATACCTTACTTTCTCTTCGAAGACATCAAGCCATGACCATCTTTTACTCCTAACTAGTTCCTAGATAAGGAAGATGGGACAGACTTCGGAAAACAGAAATTGTATTGGTTATGCATATCTTTCTCTCCAGGACTTGATTTATTTCGTAAGTTCTGTTTTTTTTAACATGTTAGTTAACAATGTGATACAGAATCCAGTATCTGGAAAAGGAGTATCAGTTACTGAGGTTATCATATCCCTCCATGCCATATGGATTCTGCAGTCTGTCTCAATGGGAAAAGCTTGAGAATTCTGGAGACTGGCTCTGCAGCAAACCTATCTGTTTCAGTGGGAGAGCTGAGTCACACAGCCAGTTCCCAGCTCCTGCTCCAGTTGTATTGCTAAGAGAGAGATCATTAATAATTTGTAATTCTGCCTAAAAAAGTGACTTGGGACTTGCATTTCGATGACTGCATTTTGTAAAGCAGCACACACCAGACCTCAAGATTGTCTAAAACGAAAAGCAGAAGGAAAGTTCTGCGTTCTCCATTCCCCTCATAAAAGAGGGAGAAAAGCTCCCTAGGTATGTAGTCAGGAAGGTATGCAAACTCCCTTCACTTCCAAAGGATTTTGCAAGATTTTTTTTTTAACTTGCTCCTCTGCTCTCAGAACACTAAAGGAGTTAAGTCATGCACCTACTGTGCTGTGCACTACAGATATCAGCCCGAAGTTGGACTTCAACAATCCTTGTTGGTTGCTTCCAATTCAGAATACCCTGATTCTACTTTTTAGCAGCTCATCCCTTTTCTTCTCCTCCATCAAAAGAGACAAGATGCTTCAGCAGAAGGCTTTTCAGCCTAAGCACTTCTGTTGCAAGAAGAGGTCTCTTAAAGGTAGTGTTGAATAAAGATTTTGTTCAGGGATTAGAGTGGAATGCCATCATTATCTTACATACTATATATTACACTTCATGATTGTCTCATCCCCTACATGCCCAATAGAAGCACACCACCCTGCAATCTGCCACATTTGGTGACACTGCAGAAACCAGTACATTGCTAACACAAAAAACTAGAAAAACCTAGGAGGTAAGAAACTATACCTGTAAGCATAATGAGCTGTACAATCCAAGATGAATTTTTCTTCTTTATAATTCTATAAAGGTCATTAATGTCATGAAGTTATTTGGTGTTTTATCAGTACAATAAACCAAAAATAAATCAGATTATAAAAGGTTCTTTTTTATTATAGTGAAAGACATGGTTTTCAAATGACTGCTCTCTTTGCTGTAAGATATAACCACAAAATTCATATCAAAACCAATCCCACTGTCTCTTGTGTAAAAAATATGTCTCCTCAAGTGCTTTGGGAACAGAAAATGAAAGCAAGAAATATGAGAGCAAGTTATTTGTCCAAGGTCACACACCAGGCCAATAGCAGACCAAGGAAGAAAACCATGGTTGCCTCATTTGGAGTTGCCATCTGCTCATAAAACTAGACTCCAAACACATTTATTATATAGACTTTGGCACCTCTGTTTAACTCAGCTTGAACCTGCTCAACAAAACAACCTAAGTCCCAGTTTCCACTTGATAATGGAGTCTTTCACATCTAGTAGATTCAACTGGAAATGAAATGTCTGGACATTAAAATGCCAGAAAAATGGATATCAAAACTTGATGTCTTCAAATCCTTCATGAAGTTTTTTTTTTCTCTGAGCTGCTACGAAATTGCACTCTTCTTAGAATCTCTATGCCATTTAATTAGAATAGGCATGTCATAATTATTAAACTACCACAATCAACCTGCAAGAAGAGCAGAAAACAGAAGAAGTGGAAGGTGTCAGCTCAAGTTATTGGAAAACATATAAACATGACTCAGTACATTTTCTGAGATAGATGGAAGAGGATGAATTAACTTTATGACTTCATCTTTGCCTCTTGCAAGTATTCTAGTCCTTCAATTTACTTTATGACTTCATCTTTGCCTCTTGCAAGTATTCTAGTGCTTCATCTAACTGCTCAGTAGTTACCTCTTCTCCACTGCCTTGTTTCTTAGCTGTGCAAACTACACCACTTTCCAAAGGAATAGCAGTATTTCAGACTGAAGAGATTTATAAGGCATTGCCTAAGATCATTTTCTGAAAACAGTGACTTCTGAGAAGGAAGAAATAAAAATGGTATCAAGGGGCAAATTTAGTTGATGAGAGAAAACACAAAACCTCTTGAGGTTGCAAGGCCCAGGCTCTTCTCTCCCATTCCTGTGCTTCTTTTCAACACAGCACATCTGTCCATCAGTGGTTGATTAACAGTGAACAGTTACTGATTCACTTTGGGTCACCTAGAATAACGTCCTCTGAATATTTGAACATATTCAGGTGATTACTGTACACCTTCAACTTTTGTATACGTTCAGACTCTACTGCAGTGAATGGTTTCCTGGAACAAAGTCCTTTGGGATAGGGGAACAAAATGTATCCTCAATCTAAATTATAATTATCCTGTTGAAGGTAGAAATCAGGCAACCACTTACCATTAACCCTTTTGGTGCTGACAACCACAACAAAATAAATGAAAAAGTAATTTTAGGCAGGAAATTACTTTGTTCAAGACCCTGTTAGAAATATCATGCATTATATTCATAAAGATATGACTTATAAGAGTATATATTACCTATAAGGATATTCCTTAAAATAAACTCCTTAGCTTACCATTTATCTTCTCTGTTCAAGATCCAAAGGTCTGTGTGAGTATCCCTTCCCAAATCTCTTTACAGACACACAAAGATTTAATCCTTCAGCCCAAAATCTGTCCAGGAAAAAAAAAAAGTATCAGTGCTATGCACTGGTGTTGGGAGCTTCCCTTCCTTCCTTTCCCATGCTGGGAGTGAATAGGTGCATCACATAGGTATTAGTTGTTTGGTAGGCAGTAACAGTTGTTAACACCATCCCTGTAGAGCATTTGGAATTAAGTTGCTGTATAAAACACAGAAGAAAAAACAAACAAACAAATCAAACCCAGAAATCACTCATCAATTTAACAAATCATCTCTTTGATCCACAAACAACTGTTTATGGATGAGGTAAGAATGCTAAAAGTAAAGGTAGCCCACAAAAAGGAGACAAAAGGAAAAAAAGCCATAAAGCCAGAAGAGCAGTTTCCCTTCACTTCTGAAGATACTCTTCAAATTTTAAGAAATAGTAAATAATGCAAGGAAAACTTTACTCTGTTAGTACCACAGATATTTGATGCAGGTTACCTGAAAATTACTTCTCTTCATCACCTTGTCAAGACACAAGAGTTTGTTGACAGAAAATGTGTTATTAGTACCAGAATTATTTAAGTATTTGTTTTCCTATGATATAGAATGTGGAGGACCTGGACAACAAGTCAAGGGTTTTTTTAACAGCTGAAGGTAATCAAAACTGGTAGACCTGCCAAACCAGTGTATCTCATGGGTTTACCTTGTAACACATTGTGTTTTCAGACCTGCATGAAATTTCAGTTGCTTCAACCCTCAAAATAGAGATATTTCATAGCAGATAAATCCTGCTGCATGAACAGGAGCTCCAGGCTGTACTAATTATAAAAAAGTTTTAGCCCTTTCAGTATATAGTTACATGGTAGGTGAGTGTTTTACATCTGACAGTAAAATACTGTTACTGGCTTAAATTCCTCTCTTATCTCATTAGTGCTAAGTTTCTGCTATAAAACTCTACAGAAAACAACAGCAGCATTAAAAGAAGGAAGCTTTAGGAAAGTTCACAGCTCTCAGGGTCTCCAAGTCAGGTTATTTTTAACTCAACAGTAGTACCTGACTAAAAGGGGACTTACTCACTGAGACCAGTTATAGTTTTTCCAGGAAATCATCAATCTCTCCAAATGAATGCTAACCTCACTATCAGAAATAGGTGGGGCTTGGGGCCACAGCTGCATTCAACTTGCAGCGTTCAACATTCACTCCATCTGCAATGCTGGTACAAATCCATGCAGGTAACATGAAATACTTTTCACAGAAGGTGACTACTAGGCTCAAGATTGATGGTGTAGCTGTTTGGTCAGTATCAATCACTGCACAATTAAGATGACTAAATCTGTTGCAATGCAGCCTGTTTGGGCAGTTTGCCATAGTATCTCCCTTTGCTTAACATACAAGTCTCCAGGCAGAAACCCAGACACCTACACTCTCCATTCATCTAAGGGTTTTAAAACTGTTCTTCCAATAGACTTTGCAACAAGCATTACAGTGAACTGGTTCACCCCTTCAGCACATCAAAAGTTCTTGTGTTCAGAACAAAACACTGATCTGTCCTGTGCTGGCCTGTTCAGTTGTCTATCATGTGTGCTGAGCATATGGCACAAAACAGGCATTGGCACCAGTGACCATTTTTTAACTGTACTGAATTAAAAGACATACATGCCGTCTCACTAGTTCCAGAAGCAATCTTCTCCCATATAGTTCAAACAATCTCTTACTGAGCAAAGGCTAAGAAAGGGCTATGGAAACACACCTAGCTCTGTCACAGACAGACTCCTGCTAAGTACTGAAAAACGCAATACAAACAGTTTTCACTCTGGAGTCACAATCTACACAGCAAGTGAATGAATATCACAGGATTCATTGGGGGTCTTCAAGCAGGAAATCCAAACTTTTTCTGATGTAGTGTGAAGGGAAGGGTGGGATGGATGACTCACTGTGGTCCCTTACAACGTTACCCAATCTGTGAGAATGGATAGTATCCTAGGTATTTCTATGCACATGGCAGACAGGCAACAGATAGTCATACTTTCATGGAGCTACATAAGTTGTTCCCAGCCTGGAATCTGTTCTGTTGTAGGAACCTATGTGAATACACATTCCTGGCAAGCCTTACAAGAGCTTTCAACAACAACTTTTAACTTGATAATCCCTCAACCATAGAGAGAAGTGTTTCTATGACTATTTAACATTAAATCCTTTAGCCAAGGCCATTAGCAAGGCAGACTTTTAGAACTGCTGGTAATGACCATTTTCACATGTGACCAGCTCTTCAGAGGGAACAAAGCTAATCTGAAACACTAACATTTGGGGGAGAAGAGGGAGGAGGTAGGACACATAGATGACTTGACCAGATGCGAACACCAGAAAAAAATAATAAAAACCAACCAAACAAAAAACAACTCCCCCAAAACAAACAAAATAACAACAACAACAACAACATCCACTTCAATAAACAAGTAGAAGTTGTCATGGTTATTACTCCTGCTGTCAAACTAAGCCAATGTAAATATTCTCAGTTCTCACCTCATTTCACTATTGTTCACAAAAAGTCTACAGTGACTACACTTGACAATAATTGCTTAGACTTGCTTAATTCCAAAGACATATTATCTATGTGTGTTATTAATTTATAGGGGCATTTTAAGTGAAATATGCAATTATATCTATTACATTTATCAGCTGATTTCCTAGAAACAAAACTCTACACAGTCAAAGCGTCTGTCTTGCTAACAATAACTTTCCAAACCATCGTCCTGCTTCAATGATGTTTGAGAGAGCAGTTCACACCTCAAAATAAACTCAGTCCTCCAGAGCACACAAAATAAGCATCTGGATGGGGATGAAAATAAGCCTACTGACCACACTAAGGAAAATCATAATCACTCAGCACACAGAATTATAGAACAGTTGGGGTTGAAAGAGACATTACAGACCATCCAGTTTCAACTCTTCTTCATGGGCAGGGAAACTTTCCTCAAGAGCAGGTTAATCAGAGCCCCATCCAGCCTGGTCTTGAACACGGTCATGGATGGGAACTCCACAATCTCCCTGGGCAACTTGTTCCATCTTCACAGTAAAGAATTTCTTCCTGATATCTAGTCTAAATCTGCCATCCTTCAGCTTAAGGTCATCCCCCCCTGTCCTATCACTACATGTTTTTGTGAAAAGCCCTCTCCAGCCTTCTTGTAAGACCCTTTTAGGTACTGGAAAGTGCTGTAGGTCTCCCTGGAGTCTGTTCTTCTCCAGGCTGAAGAGTCCCAACTCTCTCAGCCTGTTCTTCATAGGAGAGGTGCTCCAGTCCTCTGATCAATTTAGTGGCCCTTCTGACTGGTTGCAACAGGTCTACATCTTTCTTCTCTTGGGGACCCCAGAGCCGGATGCAGTACTCCAGGTGGGGCCTCTCAAGAGCAGAGTAGAGGGGCGGAATCACCTCCCTCACCCTGCTGGCCATGCTGATTTTGATACAGCCCAGGACACAGTTGGCTTTCTGTGTTGTGAGCACACACTGCTAGCTTATGTTGAGCTTTTCATCTGCAAACACCCCTGAGTCCTTCTCCACAGGGAATCTTAATCCACTCTCCACCCAGCCTGTATCTATGCTTGGAATTGCCCCGATCCAGGTGCAGGACCTTGCACTTGGCCTTATTGAATTTTATGAGGTTTTGCACAGGCCTACATCTCAAGCTTGTCAAGGTCTCTCTGGATGGTATTCCTTCCCTCCAGTGTGTCAACCACATCACACAGTTTGGTGTTGTCAGCAAACTAGCTGAGGGTGCACTTGATCCCACTGTCTTGTGTCACCAACAAAGATATTAAAATGTGGTGACCCCAATGCCGACCCCTAAGGAACACCATCACTGCTTTCCACTTGGATATTGAGCTGTTGACCACAACTCTGAGAGCAACCATCCAGACAAATTTTTATCCACCAAGTAGTCCGACCCACCAAATCATAGGATATTCTGAATTGGAAGGGACCCACAAGGATTGTCAAGTCCAGCTCTTAAGTGAATGGCCCACGAGGATTGAACCTGCAACCTTGGTGTTATCAGCACCATTCTGTAACTAACTGAGCTCATCTCAGGACAAAATTCATGTTTCTTCAGTTCAGAGACAAGGATGGTGTGCAGGACAGTGTAAAATGTTTTGCACAAGTCCAGGTAGATGATGTCTGTTGCTCTTCCCCTGTCCAACACTCCTGTAACACCATCATAGAAGGATGTGGAATTGAAAATTACAGTATGCCCTCTGTCTTACCTTCTGTAACTTTTGACAAGGCACAAGGAAAACAAGAATCAAGTGAAAGGAGGTCAGAAACCTCAGACTTCATTAGTTAATAAAATATAATTTTAAAAATTTATCAACACACCTGGCATATACAATTAAGTCTATACCTCACTATGCCATAGCAATTCCGCATCACTGTTCAGTTAACAGTCTCCCTACAGTCATGCTGCCTTGTTAAGATATTTCTCACTAGCAAACTGCCATGCTGACATAAAAAGGATTTGTCAGAAACACAAAGAAATTTTTATTACCTCAGAATAATATTTGCTTTCTACCCAATTTAAGTGAACAGAAATACTCTCTTGCTTTTCATTATGAGAATGATACAGGATAGCCTAAAGAATCACTGCATATATATATTGTGGAATAATGTTAATAATGTAAATGTGGAATAATATATTGTGGAATAATATTTATACCCATTTGTACCCTCTAATATACAGGCTAACATACAACACAGACTGATTTGTACCTAGCGTTAACCTGTAAAAAGAGGTCTGTGGCACACAGACAGAGGCCAGAAATCTCAGATTAAATTGGTTAGTTTTTTAGCTTTTTGTTATTTTGGTTTTAAATGGTTTTGATTTTTTTTCTATATTCTGTAACCAGTCTCATATCCAAGAAGTAGAGAGGAGACACTGCAGCATAGCTAATGCTTCCCTCTGTGGATGTCACAATGAGACAAGATCACATGGCTACTTCAGGTTGCCTTCCACACAGCACCGGCTCCTAAACTCAGAATACCAATTTGCAGACTCTTAATGTCATGTCTCCTTTTTAAAACAGGTCCTGCTCCCATAGTAATAGACATGTTCTTCTGGTCATGCCTGTGTGCCAGCACCAGCACTACTCTGATTAGCCAGGTCAAGGTAGACAACCAGGCAAAAAATTGTCATCATCACCACCATCCCCACTCGGAGAAAGGGAAGGGGGTTGGCTTTTCAGTCAGATTAGTTTCCCAAGATGAAACTAAGGCCAAACTGAAGAGAAAAAAAGCACCAGCTCCTTGGATAGGAGCTAACCATTAGATCAATGTGGCTGTGTGTGGTAAAAATTCTCAAATTTGATATCATCTGTGCCTTGTTAGAGGCTTGCTCCCAGGAGTAATTTGACTGACAAAGGTCCCTCAAAACACTTTCAGCATGAAACATTTCCTCTGCAGTTGGGGGTAAATGAATCAGTGGAGCCTTCCCTATCATGTTTACCGAATTCTGTGATTCAAGCCTAAGGGTTTTTCACATCTTGGAGAAGAAATATAGTGATGCATGCACTCTTCCCAGAAAGAAAAACACCGCTCAGCAAGAAAACCAAGCAAATCTAGTATGGCATTTTAGTTTCTTATTTCACAGCACAAAAATTCAATTTTAACTGGACCAGCACTAGAGAAAGCATTAGACACTTTGTATCTCCTATCACTGGGGTGGTGCTTTTATGACTGATATGTCACTAGCTGCCAAGATGACCTTTTTACAGACGGATGAACAATAATGCTAATCTAACTGTTTATTACAATTGATTGCAAGCAGATGAGAACACTAGAGTCACAAAGATCTAATACAAAGAGTTTGACAGTGCAACCAGATGGAAATTCCTTTGGTAAGTCAAACAGTCCTTCATGCAGGAAAATACTTAGAAACTGAGTTTATTGAGGACATACTGCTCTTTAGGCACAGGTCACAACACAAAAATGTATTCACCAGCTGCTGTTTAAACATGACCAGTCCTTTTTATCCCTCTGTTTTCACATGCTTTTTCCTTCTCAAACCACCAAGATCCATCCATTTCCTTGCCTTTGGTTTCTCCCCTAAACTTCCCATAACAGGTCCTGTGTAATCCTGAAATGCTCTTCCTCTGCATTCCATAATGTGTCCCCTACCTCCATGCAGCAAATCCAGGAAGTCTGTGAGGTGCTCCAGCATTGATTCATCTTGATGTATTTGTCTCCGAAGACATGGGGGTGAAGTTGCCCCAGGACAATGCTGGTCCCTGGCTTGATGGTTCTTACACAATGG
>VWZF01003328.1:122617-138663 GCA_013396755.1 Sclerurus mexicanus
CAATGGACATATTCTCTCCTTTATCACCTACAATCATCTCATACTGCTTAATCTTCCCTTGAAATTTTAAATTTTTTTCACATCAACCAAACACCTCATGGATCACCTATGAAATGACAATGGAAGGAAGAAAGGAATAACAGTCTATAAACAGGATGAAACTGCCACACAGCAAATCAGATCCACCTTTGCCATGTGGCACTAAGATATTTCACATGTTGCTTTAGTACATGAAAGGACTCACTCAATTTAAATAGATGTTCCATTTAATGCAAAAGAGTCATGCATATGTGCAGCCAATTAAAAAGACATCTGTGACAAATCTATGCACTAATTCTGCCATAGCCTTCTTGTTTCTCTGTCCAGTCTTTAAAACACAAAGCCATCCTTCCTATAATTTCATTCATAAATTAACTTCCCTGGGTGTAGATAATTTGTGACAATACCACAATTTTAGCATAGCATTAGCATCAGCAAAGCAAAACAAGACTAACCAGAGGAGAATTACTGTATTAGTAGGGTCCTACTGTGTAATTGCTAAAGTCATCCTCTGGCTTACTAAAGAAACTGCTTATCCATTGCAAACTTTCACTGTGTCAGACTACAGCAGGTATTTCCAAGCATCAATAGGATTTATTTTTAACAAAATACTTTCTAATCTCAAGATCATCTTGAAATGCCTTTACTGGTTCCATCTCATTTAACCCCAGCTAGGCAACTAAATACCACACAGCCACTTGCTCACTCCTCCCCTTTCCCAGGGGGAAGAAAAATTTAAAAGAAAAGCCCATGGATTTTAATAAGTGACAAAATTTAAAATATAATAATAGTAATAATAATAATAATGATATAATGGGAGAGAGGAACAAAACCTGCTCCCTTCCTCCCTTCTGGCTTCTTGTGCCCTTGCTCATTGGCAGAGCACAGGAAACAATAGTCCTTCAGAGCAACAGCCAAAACATCAGTGTGTTATCAATGTTATTGTCCTACTGAATCTGAAGCACAGCACTGTACCTGCTACTAGGAAGAAAATTAACTGTACCCCAGCCAAAATCAGGAAAACATCAAACATTCCTGAGCTTCAACATTTTCCATATTCTTCTTCAAATATTCCTATAATTATGCAGACTAAATAACATAAAGGTAAATCACTTTGGTGCACTTTTAGATTTAGCAATCCTTAAAGATTCCCACAACAAGAAAAGCAAGTCTGTCTTGTAACTTTTGCTTATCTTAAAGTTCAACCCAGTCTTCCTTTTCAACCACCAGTAACATGTCATACTGTGATTACAGAAACCAGTTAAAAAGGCTGCTACTGCACTAAAGGAAGCCAGCAGTACTTAGAAACATGGCACTTTGCTAGTGCATATTCAGGAACTAACAGATACTTTTATTTTAAGCCACAGTGCTTACAGAGCACTTTCTCAGAATTGCTATTACAAAAGGCTGAAGTTGTTTTGGGTGCTTACAATTAACCTGCTTGTGGCTACCTGCAGTCTTACTACAACCTGGCCCAAAGACTTGATATTCAGAGAAGTACACTGGCTAGACACTGGGAGACAAATTCCAGCACTACATTGGCTGGAGCAATCCTGATGATGGGACATTTTGCTACCAACACAAGTGAGTTCAGTCTCCTTGAGAGCTTGTTTTCATGGGAGTGATGTCCAGGTGTTAGATTAATTACTTTTGAGTAGAGTGGCCTTGTTAAGGATTAGGGCTTGTCATGTTTCAGTGATCTCAGACCTTGCGGGAGGCTAGTAAAGCTTGGGGAGTAGGATGTATCTCCGATAGTGGACACAAAGAATGCAGAATTTATGGACCACAAGGGCATTTGGCAGAACTCCCAAGATAAGGAAGTAACTAACAAAGCCAACTCAGCAATGGTGCTGAGTTCAGCTCTGACTGGGCAAAGGGTAATTCTGGCAGGGGGAGATCGTGACCACTGACTAACGGACCATTGACTCAAGAAACCCACCAACTCAAATGACAAGAAAGTCTGAGCATGCAAACTAGTCAGTTTAAGAAGCAAGGGAATGACTTAAGCAACAGAAGGTAGAATACTAATTAATAAGAGAACTATGTAACTTGTAGCCATTAAACATTAATGTCTTTGTTTGCTAAAATGTAAAAATAGTAAAAAGTTTTGATAGTCTGCCTGCTGGTTTTGTGGATTTGCCACCGAGCACCTCTTTCTGCATAGAACTGTAAATAAATACCTTGACTGTGCGCAGACCAGCCTCCTGCATATAAGGCGAAAGAACCCATTTTGAGACAACAGTCTTGGCAACTCAGATGAGTCCTGGATCATCTTGTTGCTCCCTGGGCAAAGAAGGATTGGATCAGATAGGGCTCCGACTAGTTCGATTGGGCACTCCTTCGAATTCTCTCCAGTGTCAGGGCAGTGGGCAACTCCAAGGTGCAACACTCCGGAGGTTTTGGAGAAAGAGCAAAACTAATTCCTGGACTGGTGAGTATCAAATTTCATTTTATTGTAACTGATCAGTGGACTGGTCCTGGGCTGATCAGTGGGATTGGTACAGGAAGACTCAAGCTCTGTGTAAATCAAATCAGAAGAATTTGTCACAGTGGCTGTGATTGTACACAACAACAACATATAAAGGGAGGAGGGGCCCTTCTATCTTTGCCTACAGGGGGTCTGAGCGGTGTGTAAGTAACGACAAGGGATCAGAATTGGAAAATAATAGATGCCTAGGTTTTGGAATTGTTACACACAAAACCGTGTGATGAGAGAGAGTGCCTCTCCCCTCTCTGCTGACAAGGAGCTGGAGCAGAGTGTAATAGAGTATTTGTATTGGAGGTCTGGACCTAAAGATAAAGGAATTGGGTAATTTGGTATTGTCAAACCAGTCCACAATTACACTCTGTAGTACTCTGAATTGTATTTTGAAAAACTGGAATAAGTTGGGGAAGACCCTATAACTAAAAATAAATAAATATTTAATCAGTGGTGGCCACCTTTTAAATTGGAGAACAATGAAAACAGATTGTTACAGTTTTATATTTTCTTAGAGTCAGTATTGTTTTATTACTGACTTGGTAAACAGGGTGAGGTTTGGTTTATGTTGATGCTTTTACTACACTGGATAGAGATCCAGGTATTCAGAAAAACTGTATGTCTGGAGGAGATTTGCTGATGCCATGTACTAACAAGAAGAAAAAGGCAGATTGTATGTTGTGGAGGGGATGAGCTGGAAGATATGTGAATGTTACTTCTCTCCTTTTCACCCTATATAACATGAGGATGCATAAAGAGAATATGGATCAAAATAAAGAGCATATGGGAAGAAAGGACTTTAGTCCTGGTGCAGGCTGGACTCAGGAACCTAATCAACCAGTAATACAAGTGTCTTTAAAACAAGCAATGGGGGCAAAGAGTCTGCCAGTTTTTGTACATGTCCTTTTTATTACCTTGGATTTGTTGAATTTGAAGTGATCTGTTGGTTTGTACTGAAATAATCTTGAAGGATATATCAGCTTTCGGACACTGCCATACTGACTGATAGCCCTGAGGGGAAATTTAGTCTATATTGAGTACCTTTTTACTATGGAAGAAAAGAGAGTGGTGATTAAAATAGAATAGGCAGGAGGTTTGAGGCATGAAAGGCCCCTACTCACCCCCATCCCCACCTCTACTTTTGGCCTGAATCAATGTGCTATTTGTAGGCAGGAAGGATCACTTAGAAGATGTAAGCATTATGATGCTGGAGAACCTTTTACAATGAAAGAGGTGGGGGTGGGGAAAAATATCAGGGAATCCCCTCTAATTCCAATAAAACCAGGGAATGAAAAAATAGATTTTTGATCAATAGCAGAGCCATACATTCAGTAAAACCTACCTGCAAGGGCCTGCTAAGTAACATTACAGCACCGATTGTTGCAGCAATGAGAAAAAGAGCTTTATGGTCATTCTCACAACTCAAAAGAGTGGACAGTTGTAGATACTAAACCAGCCTCATGGGTTTCTATATATTTCTATATATCCATATTTCTATATATCATGGGTTCCCCATTCATTGTAGAATAAGATTTACTGTGCAAGTTAAACAATCAAATTGGAAATGTCTATATATCTCACAAAAAGGGCACGGGAGGCTCAAACCTCTTTACTAATGACCCAGAACTCAGAGGAACACAAGGGTCAGAGGGAATAGGATTTAAAAGCAATAAACCAAATAACTGTGGACAAGTACTTATTTGACTGGTTTGGATTTAAAAGATGCTTTCTTTTGTATTTCAGTGGATGAGCAGAGCCAGACTCTCTTCTGCACACTGGATGAAAGAACCCCTTTTGGGACAACAAAAGGAGGCTTCAGAACAAGAGATTTCTTACTATGAAATGTAAAGAATTCCTCTTCTTAACATAAAAGCATGCTCTTCTTAATGGTTTTAAAAATCTAGTCTGATTCATCAAGTGACAAAGTAGAACAAAGCTACTCTGAGCATTGAACTATTGGAGATTTTGAAGAAAAAGGCATTTGTCTTAATGGCTGTATATACTTTTTTTTTTTTTTTTTTGCCAACACAGTGATAGCAAATGCCCCTAGTGAGTCAACGCCTGTGTCAGCAACATGGTTATTTTGCTAATAAAATTTAAGCCACTCCACAAACAAAACAATTTATCCTAACAAAAAAAGACATTTGTTCTTAAACCACTAAAATTACATCTTGCTTCAACTGCTTATTTGTTAGCTAGGGATGTGATTCTTTTTCACTGTCTTTGCCAACTTGAGCATATAAGTAAAATTTCTCAGCATAAAGCAGGACTGCCTGTTCTAGTTATGAGGAGATGAAATGCTCTTACCAGATTCTAATCTGCTAATCTGCCCATGTCCTCTGACTCACCAGATTGACTGATTTAGCCTATTTTCAATTAAATACAGTCATAGCAGAAATGAACAAACCTTTGCCATTGTGTGAAACTGAAATAAACAGTAAACCTTGGCAGGACCACAGCTGATAGAAAGCATAATTCCTAGAAAATGAGTAATACCCAGCATGTCACAGAGAGGAAATAAATTCAGAGTTTTGAAAGAGAAGCATGTAATCCAGACAAGACAACCAAGAAACTGCAAGCTTACAGATCTGCAGAAAGAAAAGGAAAACAGTGCTGACTGCTTCATCAGCATGACCATCTTGGTTCAGAGAAGTCTACTGCAAATTTGCATTATGTTGGCACTGTACATCAAAATCTCACATCCAGTTTGTCTTTTCAAAGCAATCAACATGAACTACCACAACATGAACTTTCTGTGGGAAATGGGTGGTTATTTTTCTCAACAATGTCTCAGTGAAACAACTGATTTCAGATTTCCCATGGAGATTATCAAGATCACACAGAAGAACATGACAGTAATCATCCACGAATTCCTCCAACAGATCTTCCAGCTCTTTAGCAAGCATTTTCCTCTTAATGCCTGGAATATAAGCAAGATTGAGAAATTCCAAAATGGAATTCATCATCAAATTGAAGAATTGGAGACATGTTTGTCAGAAGAGCAATCAAAAACAAGGGGCAACTTTCAAACACGGATCCTAAAAAGCTCTATGTACAGCATAAAAAAGTACTTTCAAAGAATCACCAATTTCCTAAAAGATAAGCAATACAGCCACTGCTCCTGGGAAGCAGTCCAAAGGGAACTGAGAACATGTCATATAATTTTTGACAGCCTTATGAAAAAAAACCTACGTAAAGAGGTAAAATCTTCTATATTTTGTTTATTTTTAAGAATACAATAATTTTCCCTTTCTTGATAGGTTTTCAATTTCCACATTTTAACAATTTTCAAAATGATAACTGGGATTTTTTCCAAAAATATTCAGTTAAACATGTAGACTACTCAATGGAAGGAGCACTTCATTATCACCACTTCTCTAGCAGATAAGCTCTTTAAAAGTACAAGTGGATATTGCTCCTGTATTTTCTGTTTGCACTATAAAAAAAGGTTTTGTGGTCTTTCCACAGAATATGACAACTGTTTTTCAACCTGAAAAATTTGCATGTGGACATTGCATAGATTTTATTTTTGCATTACTTCACTAACTCAAACATACAAGATGTAGACATGCATAAGGAAGACAGAACTTCCTGCAGTCCTCTACGCTACAGAGATCTTAAATTACAAACCAGATGAGAATTTAACATGATCTAGACCTCCTTAAACTCAAAAATAATGATAGGTAGTCCTTCTGAGCAAGAAAAGTAAATTCCCAGCTTTGATTCCTATTTTGCAAGTACACATACCTCTGTAACATATGGAGATATATTTATCTATATATAATATATACACATAAATTTATATAGAGATTTTTATAAAGCATATTCAATAGCTACAGCATGGATTTTCAGGATAGGTTGATTCACAATGCTGTGTAAAATATTTAACTCTTCAATGTGCTGGGAGCTCATAGGCAGACAAGATTAACTACTATACAGACACAGATGCTAACAAATTTCTTTCATTCCTCTTCCACCTTTCTTCCCTTCATTCAGGAAGAACTGTTAGGATCGAAACTCAGTTATCAGCAGAAACAGCTAACAGGACTCTGCCAGTGGAGTGGCAGAGGAAGGAGAAACCCCAGGAACAGTGCTTGCTAAGCTTCAACTGTGGACATTAGCTCTGACCGTCTTAGAGAGATAAAGTTTTGTAGTTACGTTGTAGCGATTTCTAGAAGTTCCTTTGTTTCCTTCCCTATCTAGCTCTCTGATGTGTATAACAGTGACCCTTTTTACACAACTCTAGTAAAGAATGACTCTAGTAATCTAATTAACATGACCTGTCCTTTTCATTAACATGTCCTGCCCCTCAGTGCTATATATTGTAACGCGAGTGTTCAATAAAAGTTTCATCTTTCTGCCCCCAAAGTTGGAACGTTTAGATTATTGACCGACTACAATTCGAGCCAAGCTTGAGGCCCAGAGCCCCGACATCTGATATTCAGAAGTTTGCTGAATACAGCCCTTGGAGAAAGCAGGAGAAGTGGACACTCTTATCTGCAGGGCTGTGCGCGATTGAACTACAGAAAGGGAAGACTGCATGCAACCTTGTCACGCCGTGGCTGGCCAGAGGTAAGCACTCGCGACCTAGAAGTAATTCAAAAACATTTAAGAAGGGAATGAGGGCAAACATTTCTTCTGATCAAAACCATGTGTATTCGGTCATGAAGTGCCTGCTTAAGCAGCATGGCTCAAAGACTGATGAACAATCTCTGCAAAATCTGCTCCTCTGGGCTCAACGTAATATCCCTGAGATGGACATTACTAATGTCTCTGATGATGTCCAGTGGGACCGTGTCGGTGTCTGCCTGTGGAATGCAGCCACCAAGGATGACGAACAAGCCACCAAAGTCCTACAGCAGCGGCGTGCAGTCTTTGAGGCGCTTAAAGACCATGTCGCTATGAAATCGCGACGCCCAGATGACAATCCCTGCGGGATCCCGGCGGGAAAGCGGAAGCTCCAATACCGAAAAAACCCAGCGGTTTGAAGTGGCCCCCCCCGGCCCTCCCGGCACGGTCGGGACCGGCGGGCCGGCAGAGCGGTGAAGGGCGGCCAGCCCCGGGCTGCGGGAACCCCCGGACTGCGGCGGCAACAAGGGGCGAGCCCCGGGCTGCGGGAACCCCCGGGATGCGGCCGCGGCGAGGGCTGAAGTGCCGGCAGCGCGGCTGTGAGCGGGCACCCCTCGCACTTTTCTCAGAGCGAAGCCCGAGCCCGAGACAAACTCTGCGGGATCGTCACCTATGAAAAAGCGGCGGTGGCGCCGTGTCGGGAGCGCGGCGGGAGCGGCCATCTCGAAACCCGCAAGGAATAACAAAAGCCCTGGCAGGGTCTGCGCAGCAGCCACAGAAGGAGCCGAGCGCTGCGGAGATGGAGCTGCCGGCATGTAAGGTTGATGATTTGGGGAATTGTTTTTGCTTTCACCTGTTTTTTTGTTTGTTTGGTTGGTTGGTTGGTTTGTTGTGTTTTGTTTTTTTGTTTTTTGTTGTTTTTTTTTATCCAGAAGATACCCAAAGGTTGTTAGCTTGAATTAAGGAAAACCAATGCCACATCACTAGAAGTTTCATTCTTCCCCAAAGTAGCTGCTGTTATGAAACTTTTCTAGATATGCCAGAATTGGACACTCATAAATTCTTATCAAGTGGTAACGCTGTTGAATGAACAATTTGGTATTGACTTATTATAAACATTAATTTGATTAATAATTAATACAGTATCCCCTCAAATTTATCAAAATGTGATAGAATAACAAAACCTTTTGTTTTTACAGGAAAATGAAAGTTGTTTCATCATTCCAGTAGTAGGTTGCTCACATCATCTTTCTGTATTTCAAATTTTTAGCATTTTTTGTAGCAGTTACAGTTATAAAATCAACTTACTCTTGCAAGAGTTGACATACTTCATTAATTACACTTAGTAACCCTGTGTTCATTTTAAAACCACCAATGTTTTTGTATCTGAGAAATGTGTTGTATAACTGAGCTAATATTGGTTTTGACAAGCAGCTTATCCATCACGTGAGAACATTTTGCTTGAAGTTTCTACTCACTTTTCAAATTGCAATTGCTTTAAAAGCTTTTCTAACCACTCAGACTCAAAGTGAAAATGCTAGAATTAAGAGATATTAACAATTTCTTTTTCACAGCTTACTAATGAAACTTCCACCAAATTCTTAAACACATTTTAGTTGCTAATGCAAAACTCCAGTAGTTAAAGTTTGCTAATTTCAGCTGTGACTATTAACCCTTATTCCAAGTCTTTGTTTAGATAAGTGATGATGTCTGATAATGTAAACAAAGTTAAGAGCAACCTTGCTAACTGTTCTCTAAATTGTTCATATAGTAATTAATAGAATGAAAGTTTTATATTTGTAATAATTTTACTACATTTTGCAGTAACCATGGAAACCCAAGTTTTTCCATCGATGTAAGACCAGCAAACATCAAGTCACCTGTCCTTCTTTGCCAAGCAAGAACGAAAAGAAAAGGGGGAGTCTAAGTCTACCTCTGATCCATAAGAATGTTTATGAAAGAATTATATGGTTTTGAATTTTTAAATTGAACATAGGGAAAAGATAGGTTTATATTTCACAGGTTCTCTGTTATCTTCTCAATCAGAACAGCAATTCAAAGACTAAAGAAGGTTGTAGTTAAATATTGTTAATTTGGGGATAAAAAGAATTTCTCATTCCACAGTCACAAACCACAGCAAAATAAAATACCAGATTCTGTTTGTATGGATGTATGAATGACAGGAGGGTGCCCTGCATGAATGTGTGAATACATGGACTTGTAAGAATGTAACTACTGGTGCACCTACTTCATTTGAACAACAACACTATCTCATCTATACATAAGCACCATCAGATGAAAACAGAAGACACAAACCCCTAAATTGAATAGAGTTGTTCATTTGTAGAGATAAATAAAAGTTTTCAAAACCAAACCCTGTATTGAAAACACCTTTAGATAAAAGTTAAAAGTCAAGGAACACAGAAATCCTAAAGTACAAACTAAAAAGTCTTACCAATCATCTGAAAGAGTACAACAAAGATCAGTTAAGTAGTTTGTTTGGCTGGTTAAACATGTTTAATATTGGTCCATATTTCAAGAAAATACTTATTGTAGTAGTGTTTGGAATTTTTATGTTCTTTTACATTTTGTTATGTATCCCTTGCCTGCTTTCCTGTATCCAGCATATGATTGATCGAAGTTCCTCTAGAGTTTTTGTTTTACAGCAAGAAAATAATAAAAAAAAAAAAAAAGCAGGAATTGTTGGGATCAAAACTCAGTTATCAGCAGAAACAGCTAACAGGACTCTGCCAGTGGAGTGGCAGAGGAAGGAGAAACCCCAGGAACAGTGCTTGCTAAGCTTCAACTGTGGACAATAGCTCTGCCTGTCTTAGGGAGATAGAGAAAGTTTTGTAGCTATGTCATTTGGATTTCTAGAAGTTCCTTTGTTTCCCTCCCCATCTAGCTCTCTGGTATGTAAAGCACTGACCATTTTTACACAACTCTAGTAAAGAATGACTCTAGTAATCTAATTAACATGACCCGTCCTTTTCATTAACATGTCCTGCCCCTCAGTGCTATATATTGTAACGCGAGTGTTCAATAAAAGTTTTAGCTTTCAGCTCCCGAAGTTGGAACGTTTAGATTACTGACTGATCACAAAGAATAAAGCAAGTACTTCAGGTTATCATCTTCATCAGTTTAACTGTTACTCAAGACACACTGAATATCCTGGGTCTCCGTACCATTAGAAAACTGGATGAGTTCTTACATGGATTATTTTTCCACCTGAGTTTTCATGTATCTTCAATCATATGTCATTCCTTAAATATTTTTATCATAAATGGAATGTGTCAAATTGGAATCTAAGAGGAAAAGAGTTAAAATATTTCTGGGACTGTGGAAGAGTAGTGAATTATTCTGAGGAGAAAACAATTCAATGTACTGATACCATTAGCTGAGAACAGAATCTCAACATTTTGCCTGAAAAGTTTCAGGGCTGGACAGCCACTTTGGTCCCACACCTTTCCTTAATTCAAATGGAATATCTATCTTAAAATCCCTTCCCATTTAGCTATTGGAATGGAATGGTATTATTATTCCTGGTTCCAGGAATGCAGCAACAGGATATTTACAACTGCCTAATTTTAGGCATCTAAATTAGACATTGGGCTAGAGAGATCAGGTCCACCCACTTCTCACTCATGTGCTCCTGTTTTACAGAAACAGAGGGAGGAAATAATGGGTTTCAGACTCCTGAATATAATTCTACTTTCAATCATCAACAGGATAGCTCAGTTCTTAACTGTTTTTTTAGGGAACATAAGACCAGTTTGGCACATGTTAATGTTACATTCTCACTTCATTAACCAATCTCTGGAATCTGTTTTATTAATTTAAACACTGTACAACTATGTTGACACCACAGTGATTTTTGATAGCAGCAAAATATGTTCAAAACCACTTAAATCTGATTATTTTTTTTTTTAATTTGCAGTTTTTACTGTATGGTTACTGTGGGGAATTAACATAGCCCAGTTTTGGATATCAAGCTTAAGGAAGTTGATGAACTGAAGCTCATGAACTCGAAGTTTCCCTATGTGCAATGTATCAGGCAAGATGATGACAGGTTGTATGTACCTATATCTATGCTGGACATTCTTCTCTTTGCTCAAACCTGCACTTAGATTCCAGTCTCTGAAAAGCCAAGAGTCAGCACAGACCAGCAGATAGGACTAGTCACAACTTTTAACACCCCACTAGATTCTGTCAGTTCTTTATGAGATCACAGCATGCTTTGGTTAGGTAATGACAGCACCATGAGCAAAAAATAAAAAAGAAGCCCATCTCTGGACAGTGTGGAAACATGCACTTCCTTCATCTGCTCTTCTGGGGAGGTATTCCATGGACCTAAATCAGATATGTGTATCAACTCGTGCATTCTTTATTGTCAATTGTGACTTACATTTCAAGATGCAGGTGAGTTCTTCTGGAAGGAGGAAATAGAGACCTCATTAGATGATCATTTGGAGGATCCAGATAAGCTTAACTTACTGATATCAGCTAAAAATTTAGAGGGAATGTGTATTTAAGAACTACCTATGCTAGCTCTCTGCAAAAAATCTCTTTTACAAGTTGAAATTAATTGCATCTTACAGAAGGAAAAAAAAAGAAATAACTGTAATGAATATCATTTTCATATTTTTCACCTGGGATTCAGTGTTAAGCCTCAGTGAGGACATACATGCAACCTTCTATTCCTGTGCAAAGAGCTGCACTTTCTGAGAGCACATATGGTCTTCTACTATTTGAAGTCAAATAACTTTAAATCTTCACTGTTTTTTTCCTTAATCAAGTACTTAGAAGCAATGTACTGCACTTTTCTATGTGAAAAAATTTCAGATTGCTGTTGTTACACGCAAATATTACAATTAAACATTTCATAAGTTTTTTAGCTTTCTATCATTACTGTAACTGGAGACCCAAAGAAACAAAAACATTTGTGTACAAAAACATGCCTGCTTTTTCAAGTTTTTTTGTTTGTTGGTCTTGATACCCCTGTGGACTTATACCACTTCAATGTCTGCCTTAACCAAGCACTCTAATACCTTGCCAGTGGATACAGCAAAAAAGGGAGGAAAAAGAAGACACCAAAATGAGAAAGTAAAAGCAGTGTTCTAAAACTCTTAGAATGCGCACAGTGATTCAAAGCCAGTTAAAGTTTCTTGAAAGAAAAAATGGACTACATTTCAAGAACTTCTAAGTGGACAGGTCTTGACTTTTTTCCTGGATAAAAGAAGAAAAAGTGGAAGTCCTTATTTTGCTGGGAAACATCATTTGAAATGGTCACTGCTAGCTTTTGTACCATATTGTACTAGTCATTGAAATGTTGGATCATTTTGAAACACAGACAGTTGGGAGATGGAAAACATGCAATTTTGCCAAGATGTAGAGCTGGAATAAGAAATTAATGACCAAAGGGCAAGAAATAAAATGGAACTTTCTTACCGCCCTCAGCCACACTTCAGCACACTGAGACTACCACCTAGTCAAGGCCTGCTGTCAAGCCTCTCAAAGCTGTTTTAAATGCCACTTCAGCACTCTCTCCTGTCCCTGATTTAGAGACTGCTCTCATCTAGCTGACAGAATTTGCTTGAAAACTTTGGAGCTGCATAATTTTGATAGATGTATTTTCTGGGGGTTGTTTGTGGGTGTTTTTTTTTCCTTTTTTTTTAGTATCCAAATGGTAGTGTCAAATTACAAAAACAAAATTCAAAAAATAACAGTACGGTGGGGAAAGACTTGTTCTTAAAACAGGAGTGGTCCTCTAGTACCAAGCACCTAAATATACTGCATACTACTAGCCACAGAATTAACTAAATTCTAAGTTCTTTCTGAATTCAAAACCTGCATCTTTTGATAGCATAAAGGCATATTGGATCTTCAAAATAAAAAACAGAAAATATTTTTTCATCTGATTGTATTGGTATGATAAGAAAATGCCCTCAACAGCAGCAGCAGCACATAAATTAAAACTAAACATAGATGTCTTAGATCAAATAGATCTTAAAAAGTCTTGGCCAAAGAGCCCCTGTGCTCTTAAAAAGTTTTATTCTCATTAAGCTTTTCGATTAGCCTAAGTTTTGTCTTTCTGGGATAAATTAAAGTACAGTGATGGTTTACAAGACAGGATGACTCAGTTTTACATCAACTCTTCCTCCTTTCCCCTCTTTTCCATCTCACATTCTTGTGCTGTTTTAAGACTTCTTGAGTCTTTTTCTGAGTTCATCAGAACAACAAGAACTTATTAAAAAAAAAAAAGAAAAAAAAATCAAAATTTTTTAAGGCAAATATTTAAAATCAGAGAAGAATGCCCACTGTATGTGAGAACCAACACAAAAGAGAAAGGAGACCATGGCAGCAAGACTGGGTAACAACAACTGAATAATAGTGACCAAAACCTTCTCTGCACTTCTTGTCTGGTTCAAGCTCTTTTAAAAGAGTCTCTCAATTACTCTGTGAATGACTGACTCATCTTCAGGCATTCCTGGAGTCCATTTGGAAGTATTTTTCCCTTAATAGATTAATATGTTAATTAGTCATCACCAAAGCAGCTTAGTGGAGTAGTAAGGTGGTAATTTCTCTGGAAATAAATTTAATTCTACATTAGGTAGCTAGCATTAAAGTTATGTTACTCATTGCAGCCTTCTCTCTCCACCTCTGTCTGGACAGGTTTACCTATGACCCTGGCTCAGAAGAGGCTGACAGGACAGTCATCTGTCAAAGGTACTACTGAAACATCTAATCCTGAGATAATACCCTAAAGCAGAAGAGGGTAGCATTGAAAGAAAGTAACATTGCATTTTGACTACAAAATATTCTATCTGAGGTCTGTTTACCTAACTAGTGATATCGACTGAATATTAAACAAAGTACCACATTTTTCCCTGTAACATTTTTAAACAATTGCAGCTCCAAAGGACTATAATCCTTGTTCCCAATGCACTTGAACTTCTCTGCTTCTCTTTCCAGAACACAAATACCTTCCTCAGGGATCCAACAATGCCAAGTACTTTGCTGGCAATTGATTAAAAAAAAAACCAAAAACCATTTATCATCAGAGAAATACCAGCAAAGGAGCCAAAGTGATTTGGTTCAGTCCCAAGCTTCACATCACTCACTAATGTGCTCTAAGCAACACAAGCTACTACACCAACACACCAGCAAGCTGCATAAAATCATCATTCCAAGACACTTGATGCCAAAGAACATCACACTATTCTGCACCCACTCATTTTCTCTTTAGCACTTTCTGCAACTCAGTATCGCTTGACTGTGCCCAGTCTACCTGGTATTCCTCTTTCTACCCTACAGCTCCTCTTTCAGATGTGAATGCTCTCTGTTACAAAGAACAGTTTCCTCCTTTTTTATATTTTTGTGCCAGGAATTCTCTTTCCTGTGCCCCATGAAGTGGAGAAGCACAACTGTCACAATTGTTGGTCCATTCAGAGGAGCCTGCTAATCTTAAGTAACATGATTTGCTGTGGAAAAGGGGAAAACAGACTCTCCTCTCACTACTGCAGCCCATCTCCAGTCTGAGATGTCCAGAAGATTTTCTTACAGGTATCCCTTGTTATATACAAATTATATCTGTGTTCAAAGTACAATTAAATGGCTTGGAGAATAGAAACAATCCTGTTATTTACATAAGAAATCACTGCAATCTAAGCAGGGGTGGGAAGGATCCTCACAGTTTATCCACCTGATAATCATATAGCTAATGTGTTCTTGCCCCAGCCTGGTTTAGGACACATTCCCACATCAATCAGAATATTTTATTCATGAAAACTGCCCATAATTAGCACCAGAACACGTTGATTTGACCATTAAATGGGAACAGGAAGGTCTCTACATCTTTATATGCCATCTGGCAGCAGTCTTACCAGAAGAAAGACAGATGATCTGCAGGGTCAGTTAGCTTCAAGCAGGACTCTCCAGGAGCCTCTGTCAACCAGGATTGCTCTGTGCTTGCATTGCAGCTTTTCTCTTTTAAGCCGACAGCATGCACCTCTAGGGTTTGCTACTCCTTGCACCTGCCATTACTCATTTCTCCATAATAAGCCCTAGGTCAGTCTCTGAGAAACCAGCTGTCAAGTTATCACACTGTGATGGTGCAAAGACTTGGAGAGACTTCAAATACTGTGTTCCAACAGTGAACAAGGAGTTTAACACAAACCATTTTACCTAGAGCAACTTTGCAAACTAAAAGCAAAATTCAGAACACTGAGGCTATCTCGCCACAACTAATAGACCAGGCAAATGTGCTGCGTGGCAGGTTTCTTGAGATACTAAGGTCGCCCTGCACATTAAAGGAACGGCAGGAAAATCGACATTTTTAACAGGCTCTGTCTCAGCTTTTGCCATGCCAGAAGACAAGCTCCTGGCCTGTGGTGCTGGGTCTCCCATCCCTGTGCTCAACACGAGCACAACAGGACCAGCACGCAGGGCTCCGGACCTCGCCTCCCTGTGCCCGAGCACGGTGCAGGACAGCAGCAGGAGCCCCCTCGCCCAGACCAGGGGAGGCTCGTCCCGCTTGCTCCCGGCTCCCGCCGTGCGGCAACAGGTCGGGCACAGCTCCCGGCAGGACCGAGCCGCCTCCCGAGGCACTGCGGAGGAGCACGCAGCGACCTACTTTTGCGAGACGGGATGGGGAGGGGGAAAAGGGGAACAAATAATAAAAGGAAAAAAGAAAGAGGAGCACCTAAGAAAGCGCACCTTTGTGCGGGCTGCGGGCCCGCCGGGGGCTGCGCGGAGCTCAGTGAGCTCGCAGGCACCGTCCCGTCCTCGCACAGCGCACACCTGCTATCCCGGCCGGGACCGGGGCAGGTTCTGACCCCGCACCGCCGCCTGGTGCGGCCGGGGGGCAGCGGGACCCCTTCCCGGGGGGGCGGGCACCGGCCGAGCCCCAGAGCCCGGCAGATCGGGCCGCGTCCCCGCGGGGTCGGCAGGAGCCGGGCAG
>VWZF01003328.1:139004-165455 GCA_013396755.1 Sclerurus mexicanus
GTCGGCAGGAGCCGGGCAGCGGAGCGGAAGGTGGGCACCTGCACCTGGACTGAGTGGAGCGGAGAACGGGCGCGTCCCCGTGGGAAGTTTGCAGGCGGCGGGACCGACCCTTCCCCACTCCCTCGGTGTGCGCCGCCCCGACCCAGCGTGGCCGCCCACGCCGCATCTCTCACCCCTCCGGGCGCCGCAGCCGCTGGTCCTCCAGGTGCCTTCCTCGGCGGACAGCCAGGGAAAGGACGCGNCTGTTATCCAGCCTAAACCTTCACTGACTCAGTTTCATGCTGTATCCTTAAGTCAAGAGACTGAAGAGGTTGGTGCCTGTACCTCCACTTCCTCCTGTCAGGATGTTGAAGACCACAAATGCAGTCTCCCCACAGTCTCCTCTTTTCTATGCTGAACAAACCAAGTGACCTCCACCACTCCTCATACAGCTTCCCATGCAGGCACGTCACTATCCTCACAGCCCTCCTTTGGTCTCTCTCTGATAGCTTAATATCTTTCTTATATTGTGATGGCCAAAACTGCACACAGGACTCAAGATGAGGCTTCACTAGCACAGAGCAGGTGGGTCAATCACTTCTCACAGCTACCAGGAAGAGGCCTAATCCCCACACTGTACTCCACAGAGTTTGAAAGAAAACTTAACTTCAGCTTAGGCAACAAATGTGCAACTTTGACTTAACATGGAGCCTCTGTATCAACAGCAGGAAAACCTCAGCCCCCATGACCCTCTTTCACAGGGCTCCTCAGACACACTGCTCTGTAGGAGTGTGGCTTCCACAGCAGTATCCCTGCTGATGGGATGGTGATCAGCTTAAACCATGAAACTTGGTCCCTTACTTCAGGGCTGGAGAATAAAATAAATAATAGTATCCACATTGCTATTTTATCAGCTAATGGGATTTTTGGTTTATCTAACCCATGACATTTACAGGAGTAGGCTGATACTCAACCATTTATATAGTGATGTTCACCTTCGCAGTTACATTGATTTGATTATCTCGGTAGGAAAAAAGCCCCCAAAATAGCACATATTCTCCCAGCTGACTATATATGTACAGCTTTGACAAAAAGTCCTTTCTTTTTCATGCCTACAAAGATTTCTTACACTTTCCCATCTGACCCATCTTTTCAACTGACAAACGAAAAAAGGCAGGAGGTGGGAGGGAAGAGAGAGAAAGTAACAGCAGAGACCCAGTTTACTGCCACCCAACTGAAAATAAAGTAGTTATATACCAAACTCTGTTCTTAAGTGGAAAAATTTCAAACCTAACAGAAATGCTGACTGAGTTTGGGAAATTCTGTTTTCACTCAGTGAATAAAATCCAAATCACTGTCTTTTCAAGCAACAGAAACCCACAAGGAACTGTACAGCCCAGTGAAGATGCAAGGCAACAAATTATGCAAAATTGAAGGTATGCTTCTGCCAAAAAGAACAGCATGGCAAGCACTGACAAACATCCCTATGGACTACTCTGTCCTGAGGAGGAATCATATGGCAGAAGGCATGGGGGAGAGAACTGCTTACTTTACAGGTTTGCAGAAAATAGCAGCAAGTCAGCAAGGTTTGTTGAAGACTGGTGTGCCTCCTTTCCCTCTGGGAGAGGCAAAAAAAGGTGGCCTCTTTTGCCTGTGGTGGACCCCAACTGTACCATCATTGAAGGGCCCAATTTCTGTTTCTTCTCAAATAGGAGAAGAAGTAGAGCAGCAGTTCCCATGTCGCAGAGGAAAAGCAGAGCCTCGGCTGGCCTGAGGGAAGGATTGAATTTGTCTGTGGCCTCTTAGGTGAGAGCTTGGTTTAGGAACTATTGTCTGCCAAACCATAGAAAAAAAAGGTGAATGGGTAACTAAGAAGCTGCCAACAGGTTGCCACTGGGGTGGGAGATTGAGTTGCTTGGAAGGCAATACCCTATTGTGACTGATTTATTTCCAAACGTGTAAATAAAGATAGTGGAAGTAACCCTTGCACCTTCACAAACACAGTAAGAACTGTCTTGAAAAGCGACCCTTTTTGAAACAAGGTTTTAGTTTTAGTGTGGCAGCCATTACGTGTTTCTCACAAAGCTATCTGAGCAAATAGCACGAGGCATAATCTTCTTTCTGATAGCAGAATGACCAGGTTTAAGTCATTGATAGAACTGCTTTATTATACCATCACAAATTTCCTGCTTTCAGGCAGTGAGTTAGTTCTTTCTTTTTCCTGAGCTGCAGCCTGGTTTGTCACTGACATTACAGTATCCCATATTCCTGTGTACAACATTGAAGATCATAAAATATGCATACAGAGAGTTTGAGGGATCACACCCCTGAAAAGGAGAAGGTAAAAAAAGAGTGTCACACCTGAAATTTCCTGAAGTACTTGGAAAGACTTAAATGTAACATTAGGACAATGCCAAGTCAAAACCCAGTGACACAGTAAAACATTTTTCAGTCAAGTTCCCTGTTAGAACATCTCTCTGAATGGTCCATGGAATGACATTTCAAAAATGCAGTAGGTGTAGTTGACAAGATGCATTTGCTTATATAACCTAAACCAGGGACAGACAGTGCCTCTGAGGACAGCATTCTCTTTTCTGTGATTTATAATAATTAAAGTCTATCAAGAACCTGCCAGCTTTGCTTGGGATTGACTTATTTTTGGTGACAAACTAGAGCCCAGAGAAGACAAACTACAGACATGGTTCTTTTCCTGAACTTCAATTCACAAACCCTTTATTTTCTAACCAACACAAATTACTAGAGTGTTTAAAAGGACATCAAGGACAGCTGACTTTCTGTACAGGAAGATGCCTGTCTCTCCCTTCTCTGTAGTCATGGCATACTCTGGATCATTGCCATGGCCACATTCACCAGTACAAGCCATGGAAGTTGATCCTTTGCTGCTAGGAGAGAAGCCAAAGACCAAGACTGTGAACCCAATCAGTCAATTTACTTCAGCAGAATTTAACAAGGAATCGATTCAGTCATCTATGTCCTATTATTCTAAGCACATGCAGCAAAGATGCTGAAGTTAAGGGTCTTTCCTCTTCCTACTGAACAAAACACACAGCTCAAGGAAGGATGAAGAAAAAAAAAGTAGGTCTTCAGATTAATCGTTGTCAGTATGAGCAAAGTGAAATGCAATTTAATTTAGCATCAAATGGCTGAGGACTGCTGAATATCTCCCACTGTGTGGAATCCAGAATGGAGAATTATAAAGATGGGACAGATCCTATTGGTACAAACAATTTAAACTAGCAGGAACAATCAGTTGTGATGTTGCTCTGTTTGGAGCTAGATGTGCTTGGATGCTTTGAAAGAACCAAGATCTTTCAAGTGGAACTTGCAAGGGTTATTTCCCCATGACTCTTCTCTTGTTTTTGCTTTGTTTTGGGGTTTTGTATCTGATAGGACTAAATTCACAGTGCCTTCTTAGCAGATCACAAAATTTGCATACACCTGTTCATCTGCTCTGACAGAAATTGCATAGGAGCTGCTGGAACATACAATTTTTGAGATTTTTATCCCTTAATTGATTTTACAAAAATAGCTAGAAAAATCAGAATTGAACTGTGGAAAATGGGAAGAATATAAACATGTATGTAACCAAGATGGTCTTATAAGATCTATTTTCTTGGGAAAGCAGGTTAGAATTAAAGTTTGCTTCATCCTCTTTTCTTTTTCATGTGGACAGCTTATGGTTTTGTTTCGAGTCTACAAGAAATTGCTGTGGCTTTGTTAAACCAAACTTGGAGATCATTTTTACTCCATTCTACATAAAACTTAAATGATTTCAGCCCTGAATTAGCTGTTCAATCCAGATGAAGGTACAACTTGGCTTCCACCAGTTGTGATGTCTGCACAGACTTGAGCAGGGCCAGATACACAAGCACAATGCACATAGCAATGGTTAGAAGGCATTTATTGCCTCATTATCCCAGCAGACGTTCCCAAATAGTTTTGTGAGGAAAACAGCAAGGGGGCAAATCCCTGGCACCACGAAGTGCTGAAAAACAATGGGAGTGGGTTTATGAAGCTTTTTATGTGACTAACATATGAGTATTAAGTGTGCTGACTACATGGATAACCTTGCAAGCTATCACACGACAAAGGCATGACACACAATACATTTTGGGGAGAACACAGTCAAAGCCAACATAAGCAAAAATGTATTAAAATGTAAAATAATGATCTTTACAAAGCACAAGGGGTTTCATTATAAGCAATATCTCAGTCATTGCTGTGCTGGCCTCCATTGCATATCTCCTTGTCATTCTCCCACATTTAACTATACATCAGCTTAAAGCAAACCAAAGAAGGTCATTGCTAAATACTGAATGGCAGAATCAGCTGCGGCATTTAAGAAGTCCAGAGGAGCTTATTGCCTACCATTTGCTGAAGACTAGAACCCACAAAGCTCAGTTTGCTTTCCTGAAAAATAAAACCTCTTCATGTAGCTCAGCGACCATCAATGGCAGTTCAGGTCAGATGATTTTGCGCTGAAGTAGGTTACAGCAGGATGTCATGTCAGGACCTGTGGACACGTGAATCTTCAAATGAGTGTGACTAAAAAAAACCTTGGAAACTTTAACCAGTTTTGCGTATATTAGGACTGGTCTTACTACTGACTGTAAGTTACAGAGCTTTACTGAAACCACAGGACTATGCCATGCTATGTCCTCTGAGCACATACCCAGTGGCTTACAACTACTCTGCTATCAGAAGTATTGAAGTGATTGAAAGTTCTTTTATAAGATTAAATAAAATCACTTTTTAAAAAATAGAAACTTTTTAAAAACTATTAAAATCTATACCCAGGGTACAAAGGTTGCCTTGTGATGTGAGAAAGGAAGAAGGAGAGATTACAGCAAAGTACCATATTACAACATGCCAAGCTTATTAACATTTTTGAATCAGTGATGTGGATGTGTTTATGCAGCAGAATATCTTGAAAGAAGGATGAGAACATTATGCACCCTTTGTATCTGTAGAGGAGATCTTCTATGTTCACCTTTGAAAGGGTTTTCCTCTTTTCCTTTTTCATCACCAGCATGACTTAGTTTCTCTGTGCCATTTGTAGAAAAAATAGTAAGGCAAAAAAATTGAAAACAGACAAAAAATTCAACGCATGCAGAGAGTCAATCAGTGAAATTCTGAATAGGTTCAAGCCATAATGCATTCAAAATTAAGTATACTTTCTTACAGGACTTTACCTCCCTACACTCTTTTCAGTTGGTAGCCTGGAGGGTACTTCATGTCAGTATCCATCATGGCTGAATCATGATTTTAACAGCTCTTCACTGTTCACAGCTCTCCATGATACCTAACAATAACTTCTCACTTAACTCCACATTACTCCACAGTAAAAGCCTGCTGTCATAAGAACATATTCAACACAGTAATGCTCTTTCACACCATATTATATCCTTGAAAATCCTTTGTATGGCACAGGTCTAGCATATTGCTTCTCAAATAGTTCTGGCAACAGCATATTCACCAGCCTAGGCATGGCCACAACAGGCAATTGGCTGGATTGCAAACAGCTGTGTCTTCAGGGCTGAGATGTTTGCACCTGTGCTGAAGGCAAGCTGATGCTGGTGTTGTCAAGGGACTGTCTGAAGTACAGTGAGGCCAGAACTGTTGCCTTGGGAACTGGTACCACCAAGCTATGACATGCACCTGCTGCTGCAAACAAATGTGTCACTTCCATGCACTCACTACTAGTGTTTCTAGTCCCTAGCCACCTGCTTTAGATGGCCAGAACAACTCATACCTAAAAGTGTGGTCTTCACCTCCTACCCATCTACTTTCCCCATCATGCACATGAGCTCCTGTGATTACACCTGGTAAAAGAAGGCACTTTGTTAGAGGGGATTTCAAACAGTGTCTTTGCTATCATGAGTGAATGCAGATTCAGCTTTTTCATCTATAGACTTAATTGATTTTTTTAAAATTTAATATGGCTTTCTGCAATGTTCCAGTATACACAGTATGGTGGCAAGCAGCAGCTGTGAGTATTGTGTTATAGAAAACACTGTTAGACTGTCTTTACCACTCTTCTGGGTGGCTCACAGAGCATCCATAAACAGCTCCTGTATAATGGCTACTCTTTGCAATCACAACTCATCATTCCCAGACCTGCCAAGAGGCAGATGAGACTTGAAGGTACAAAAATTCTGAATAAAGCCACTGGATGGCCCCATGACAGCTTTATTAGGGTTGGAATATTTTTTCTGTTGATGTTGGCCAAAGATTTTGATGATCCCATCAAAAGCCTATTTTCTGGTTCAGTGATTCAGAAAGACAGCTATTCCCTCTGCTGATTGTCCTAATAATTATACTTGCCCATAGAAAAAGTCCTTTCCAGCAGCTGACTGGCATCAGCAAGAACATTTGGTGGCCTTGTTGTGGTGCCAGAGGCCTAAGCATGTTTTGCTACACATGTGCCATTGGTTGCCTGCCTGTACTCCAACTCTGTCACTACTGCCTTCAGAGCTAATTATGTGTCTGGGCTGAAAATTTGGTGAGGGGAGAAAATAACCCATATTCATCTGAGCTCTTATGCTGGTGCTAACCTGTGAGTAGGGTGCCCAGACGCAGTTATTGCTATCAAAACCCATGGCACTGTCTCATAGAGGGAGTCCTGTTTTGTTGGGAGAGCAGCTGAACATCTGCTGATTACATTTGCTAGTGGTTTCATTAGAGAAAGAGAAACACTGCTGAGGTCAAGAGACCTGCATGAATCATCTTGTTTACCTTGCTGCCTGCCTGTTTCTGCTCATCTGTGGGATATTCTCATGGTTTTCTGTGGCTGACGGTGGAGAGAGGCAGAGACTTGTGTATTTCTACAGTAACAAAATCTCTTTGATGTTTGCTAAGCAGTGTGAGTGATACTAAAATTAAGGAGGAAAATAGTACCTAGAGGGAAAAGGCAACATATGACCAAATTACTAGCCTTGCTTTTGCATTAAGAAAACTTTTCTAGAACTCTCCAAAGCAAAATATAACCCCTCTGCTGGTAATAGGTATTGCCTTCCCAATTTTGTCTTGAAGTACATGGAAACAAATTTTACATAATCTTAGCAGCATAAACGAAGAAAATCCTCCACTCCTAGCAAGGAAAAAATTATACGTTTGAAAGTGATCAAGGAAAGATACGTTTATATGAAGGTGATCAAGGTGGAAGTCAGTGTCCTTTGTGCCTCTGAGATTATTGTTTGCCATTCCTATGCAGCAAAAAGTAAACAGCAAAATCCAGTTACTGTTTCCTCTAACTCAAACACTGCTCAAGGCTTCCCTCAGGACAATGGTTATATTCAAGATACTCTCTCAACTTACTTCTGCATTTATAGTGACAACATCTCCTCAAGAGTTTTTTTTTTTTCCCCCAAGAATGTGTGGATCAGAAATTGCCATAATCTTAAAGCATTTTGACAAAACAGAAGACCCCTCTTTTGCTTTTCTGGAACTAGTGGCAAAATTATATCTCTTCCTGAGAAGGCTGTAACATTAATGTAACATGAAGGGACTTGGGACTCTGTCAGATCCACACATTGGCTCAGTTTCTGGCTCCATTAAGACCTATTTAATGGAGGATTTTGTTTTGCACCACTCAAGTCGCATTACAGAAAAGGAACAGGCAAAACCAACTTTTCCCGATAGTCCCACATAGTTGAAAGATGTCTTTCCAACAGGGGAAAACCCTTTAGTGCACCAGACAGGACAGCCTGAATGCTTTGTTAACCTGAGGACATCAGCTGAACTAGTGAGCCCTGCTCAGTAGAACCCTCTCCTTCAGCCCTTGATGCCAGTGTTTTGCAAGAGGACATGGCAGAACAACCTTGTCAGAAGAGGAAGCAAAGAAATCTTCAGTTCTTATCAACTGTCAGACAAGCTTATATTCTCACTTAGGCCTAACCTACCCACCAGCATTTGCTACAGTAGGAAATGAGAAAGAGAAATGTCCTGTTTAACATAGGACACCCAGAGATGAGAGTAAGATACAGTTACAATGCTATGGAAAGAGGCAAGAGGAGTATCCCTCATAGTCAGAATCCAGGCTGACTCTTTCCTGGTGTACAAGAGTTACTTAAAATACTCTGCTAAGCAGGGCTACTACTAGATCTGTCTCCAGGTTTTTTCCTCCACTCTTAGAAGCATCCCATGGAACTTCTCAGCTCCTGTTTAAAACTGCTGTGATCAGTCCTCCACCTGTGCTTACAGCAGATCATCAAAGGATCACATGCAAAGCCCAGCAAACTGCCCTCTGCCCAAGTTTCCAGTGATCTCAGTATTTATTAAAGAGGTTATATCGCTTTTTGAACACACTCTGAATTATTTTTCATGAAAAACCCATTAAGTTCACATTATTTTAGCTTGGCCTGCTATTTATGGGGAAAATACCTTAAGAAAGGAAGAAAAATATGGTAATGGTGCAGAATATCACTACTCTTGAAATATTCCAACTACATTTTGAAGGGAAACCCACCATGAACCAACGTCTCCCATGTTTTGTGCCTAAATATTTGACAACATATATGGGAACAAAAAAATTCATGGTGTCTCTTGGATACCATGGGTTATGAATGACACATCAGAACAGTCTGGGTCTGAATATACACTTTCAAAGATCCTCATACACACAGTGATAAATATATTTGCTTAGCACTTAGTCTTACCTGCTGACTGTTGACATAGCATTTTTACACTTTTCAGAAATATGTATATGCAACTGGAAAAACTGTGGATTATTTTTGTCTCAGATTCAGGCTGGCCTATTCCCTACCTAGCCATAATCTCTCCTAATTTGAATTCTGGCAGCTCACTTAAGTAGGACTTTATGACAGGAGAGCATTACACTGCTGCTCAGACAGCTGCACTGGCTGCCTAGAAGTCCCCAGGGAAAATTCAAAGCTTTCAAGGCCCTAATTGTTTTGGATCTGGTTATTTTATCATCAGAAGAGGCACTCAACATTGAGAAGTCTTGATATAAAAGAGAAGTGGATGGCAAGGGCACTTGGAAATTCAGATTTGTTCATACCCAGATTGAACTCCCACATGTGTAATTAAAGCCTATTTTCCAGTCTGACAACTGGGAGAGGGAAGGCTTGGAGAAGCTTTTTGCAGTATATAATTAGTTTAGGAGCTCAGTGCAATAGCATCAGCTGGTGAATGATGAAATTCTGTAATTTTGAACATTATTATTAATTAGGAAGACTATACAGTCCTTGAAAAGGCACTTCTGGTGTTTACATCTTGTAAAACGTACCTCTTGGAAATTAGTCTTTGAAGTCTCCACAAATCCAGAATGCTTAAATTTGAATTCAAACTATTATGACAAGACAGGCCACACAGCACAATGTCATGTGTTTCCCTTTAAAAAATTAAAAGTTACTAGACCCTTGATTCACTCTCTTATCTAAGGATAACCCTGCTGTTTTCCATACAAGGAAGGTTGCCTTACAGGCCAAAGCATGCACAGACTGACAGTTCAGTGCAAGAGCTGCACTTGCTTGCTCTTGAGGTGCAGACATCAAGATGAATGGACTGATGCCCCCAAGACGGGCTTAGATCCATGCATACTGCAGTGGGAGCAGAAAATATTAACATTCTTTCTTTACTTGCCAGTGGTTCTTTCTTTCATCCTGAAGGCTGCAGCTACAGTGCATTTCAGTTTTCAGCAGGAGTGTGTTGACTAACCTTACATGCACTGGCTAGTAGGGCAGAGTAATTTCTTTGTCTCTGCACTCAGTTTCACTGAGTGGATTTATAGAAACACCCAGAAGAACACAATAACTCTTCATTCAAATACAGAAGTATCATCTGAGTCCTACAAGTTTTGTAGTGTTTTTCCTACCACAGCAGTTGAAGGGAAGGCAAGGGCCCTGTACTGCCTTTAAAGTACGCAAGGTAGTCTTCATAAACTAAAGGAATCAGGCAAATACAACAGTTAAACTACAAGGCTTTTGTTTTTCAAGGTGATTATCTCTTTCAAACAAGTCACTTGATAATAGAGGTGCATTCATAGTCTAAAATATCATCTTAAAGAACACAACTTCCTTTCTTTTCTTAAATTAATGTACTAGCTTTAATAATAGTCCCATCTCTCAGAGCCCAAATTTCATGACCATAGGTAAAATATGATGTACTTATTCATTAAAGAACAGGTAGCAGCACATCTTGTAATTTCCCTGAGCTATTGAAATGTGAACCAATTCATCACAAGACAAAACTGTGCCTTACAGCTGGCGAAAAAGACTAACAGAAGGGAGTGGGGAATGCATTTCAAAATATAGAGCTAGTCTAAACATGGATTATCTGCAGTGGTACAATTTGCCTGGTAAATATAATTTTCTAATGAAAAGCAGAGCGTTCAAATAAATGAAATAAAATGTGCATAAGTGGGTGTTGCCTATATGCAGAAATCTTCTTGCTCTAACTCCAGTGGAATTCTACAGACCTGAGCATGAAGCTCTGTGCAGACACTTTCATTTGTTTTCAGGGTGACTATGTTATGAATATTTATGTAAATGCATTCCCAGACTACATAAACTAATCATGGTTTGATATCCATATGGTCAAAAAACCTTTTACAAGAGTGTAATGGGAAGGACTTCAAATCACACTGAATGCAAAAGCAAAGTGAAGAACAAAACTAAAGTTTCAGTTCCCAGTGCCTTTTTACACCTTAACTGAGAAAGCTCTGTCCACATTTTTCTATTTCTGCTGACTGTGCAATAGATATACAGGAAGGTAAAGAATGCAGTAACCCTTTAGTTTCTTCTATCTATAGGTAGATGACAGAAAAAGACAGGCACTGGAAGGTCTCACTGGCTGCTGAATCAGAGACTAGAAAAAAAGACTCGGAACTGAAGAGAAAAAAAGATCTGTGTTCCAAAGTGTTCTTTTGTTTAAATTCCCTCTGCATTTTTAATCACACATACTTGTATTGCCAGTTTTTACTAAACCAATGTTTCTGTCATCATGAATTATAGTCTCACAGTGTTAGATTCTAAGAAGTCAGTGTGGGACCACTGGTTTTGGTCCCCAAGTTCTATCACAATTTTCAGATTTATGCATGGTCACTTGAGCCTTTCTGAATCTGCTGAGTCCAAAGAGACGTGTCTTTTTAATCGAATCAAACCATGCATTCAGTGAGGTCTTCATTGTTCAGTGAAGACCTTGATGTGAGCTAGCCCATGGGAAAGCATTATTTACTGGTATTTCCAAAGTCAAGGGACAAAAGAGGTCTGAACCACCCTAAAAGTGATGTCAATTCACAAACCACGTTCAGTACTGTAAAATCCCAACTCCAGATCCTACAGAGAAGAAGAAACCACAGGAAGAGCTGAATTCTTGTCAGAAAATATTTTTATTACTCTTGTATTACATGAGAGAGAAAGTTTTCATTGTATATTTTTCCAGGAGTATATAGTTCAGAGATGTTTCTGATTTTTTAGTGACTTAATTGTTGGGATGATCACATTCCAACAGTGGAAGAATGGACACCTGACCACTTGGCACAAGTCCATGAGAGAAGAGTCAAACAGAGAAGCTGATACGAGACCATGATGGAGGACAACAACTTCCAGTTGTTTTTGAAGTTAACATTTATATAGTTTATAGATATCATTACAATTACTTAACATCATGGTTCTGATTTGTGTTGCACCCCAGTTCATGATTGGTCGGATGTACCCCAGTTTTATATTGGTTGAGTTGCTGCATTGCGGCAGCCCCTTATATGGCTATCCCCTCCCCAGTTCCTCTGTTTGGTCACGTGCCACCCTGTTTTTACCCTATAAGGCTAGTCCACCCCCTAAGGTCCACCCCCTTCTAGCACCTTCTCCCTGGACCCTATATAAGCCTACCCTCCATCTTAATAAATCACCGTTCCTACTTCACCCTACCTAGGAGTGTGCTGTCTCGTTTGTCCACAACAAGGTCGTGACACTTAATGACTTTTATGAATTACTTGAACTGGGAAATGATTCCATCAGGACTTCTCCAGTTCAAATAATCCTGTGATCATTTTTTCTTAATGGGATCCAAGGGTATAGTAAACTGCGTGCAGAAACATAAAATAATCAGAATGCCTGAGATTAAAGAATAGAGAAATTTTAGTTTGTCAGTTTGGCTCTTTAGCAAGTGAGACTGCCATTTCTGTGGGATGTAACACTTATTTATTAAACAAATAATAGTGTCAATAATGTCCTTGCAAGGTTTGAAATGCAAGAGTAAAAAGCCTAAGAGAAGTTAATTCCATTACAACTTTCACAGTTCAGCACTTACTCTATACACAATGAAAGGCAAACAAAGTAATCTCAACTAAATCAGCATTTATGCAACAGAATCACTAAAAAAAATCAGAATTCTGTCATGTTTGGGTTCTTTCCTTGTTCACGATTTTTTTCCTTGTAATTGTTACATAAAATCTGTTACAATGATTTACAGTTCTCATTTCACTAAGTGCCTTAATGAAACCTAGTCATATGACAGTTTTCTAGGAAGATAATTACTAAGAGCCCTGTTTACTTTCTCCTTTACCTTCTGCTTCTACTTCTGCTTCCATTTCCCCTTCTCTTTCTCCTGAAAACCACTATGTCCTGAAAAGGGAACAGAGAAGCTAGTCATCAGAAACATACATGTCACCTCCCATCAGGAAGATTCAAGAGTGACTGTGTGAGCTCTTCTGCTACACAGCCAGCAAGGAAGGCTCTGTGCTTAACAGAGGCACTTAACTGTAAGGGAGAAGGACAGGGAAAGACTTAGGTTGGTCTTTTTTGCCTTCACTGAGTGAAGATCAGAAGTATGGAAATACCAGCAGGTTCCACTGTTGGTTTGGGGTGTCCAAATGAGCAGTCCTGTCAAACGGTGATCATGAATGACATGTCTGCATCAAGTCTGTGGGATACTGTGCTGCAGATACACATTATAGAGAAAACCTAGCTTTCTTACTGACAAGAAATTTCTTGGCTCAAAACATCTTAGGGACATGTCTGTGCTGGGGAAAAACCTAGCTGTTTGATTAAGTAAAATTTTCTACTTTCATGAGTTTTCTCTGCCATCTTTTAACCCGGAACAGTTATCATATGGTCCCAGGAACACTTAACAGCAAATCAAATGTCTTCTTCAGAGAAATCACTTAAAAAAGCAAACTAGTACTAAAACCTAATAGACCTTGAATAATTTCTGTTCTGTACCATTTTTAGCTGGCTTCAAGTAGCTCACCACGATCACTTAGCACTGATTAATGAGGTATAAACCTCCTCACCTTTTATCTCTGCCCCGCCTGCCTGTAGAGTCATTTATACTCATCAGAGCAATCTCTTAACAAGAAAAGTAAGGCTAACAATCCAGAGTATCAAAAAGCTGTCTAAACCCCACACCGTCTAGATGACTGCAGTCACTGAAGCTGTTTTTTCCAGATGTGTTCAGCAGACCAAGCTGAAATCCTGAGATGCTGCCACAATATAAGATACATCCTTCCAGCTTGCAGTGGATGGCATTTAGCTTTCTCCTGCCTCAGAAATCATGGAAACATGTTACCCTTAGTTCTCTTTCTTCACCTCACCTACAGCCTTCCCCTGCCTGGAGCCAAGCAGATTTCAAACATGTAACACTAAAAATATTCCAGTTCTGAAGTCTGTCCTTAAGTCAGCAAAATCTGCACTGCTTAACATGGACTCAAACAGTATAAGAACTAGATGGGTCTTGCTTTTTTTGGAAAAAAAATAACAATGCTGTTTTAAATAATGGCTTTATTTTTCTTCAGCCATTGGCAAGATTTGACATGCAGAATAGTCAGCATTCCACAATTTCTGCCCACAAGCAAGTGTGAGATGGCTCCAAGATGCCTGCCTTCTGTGTACTGTAGGAGTTTTTAATGAGAAGCCAAACTTCTAATAATTGGAGTTGCTGCAGCACAAAAAGTCCTTGAAGAGGAATCTTGTGAAACTAAGTAGAAGTGAAATCAAGCTACATTGGAAACATGGGAACCTACAGCAATTAACATACTAATAATTTTCTTTCTGTATACTGTTTCAAACAAATAGTGAAAAACTTAAACACAAAGTTTTTCCACAACCTCATTCTATAGCTGATATCAATAGTTGTATTTCAGTCCACATCAATTGCCTCTGAACAAGTTATATGTCTTTAGAAGCATTTATAGTTTTAAAATATTAGATATAATATTTTTAATAGTTTTAAAAATTCATCTTAAAGAAAAAGTGAAATATTTGCTGAGACATGTTCCTGCCTTCTTTTTCTGATGCATGCTCCATGAATTTTCTGCTAGAAATAAAAATGTTGCCTACATTCAGTGATTAGCTGGAAGAGAGGAAAAAGAAGGAAGGAATTGGACACATGCATGTCAACAGTCTTCTACAACAAGAAAGAAAAAACAAAAAGGAATCAAGGCCAGATGTTGGGAAAAAATTAAAAGCACATAAATATGATCATTCTAATATCTATTTAGTTTCCACCATTCAGATTTTTTATTTAATGCTGAAAATTCAAATGCATTTATGATAAAAACAGACCATTTTTCAAACGGAGACACAGATCTCAAAGCAGATTAATTTCTGTCCCATGCCATGCTACCTTTGAAGATAAAAATTGTTCAGTGGTCCTTTCTCCCCTTCTTTTGGAACTTCCTGGCTAATTAAACCTTTCATGTTCCCCTTTTTCTTTCTCCATTGTCTCCTTTCTGTTATCCTTCTTCCCTCTAGTTTCATTTGTGCACTCATACTCATTATTTGTGAGCAGTGACCTGGTCAGAGGTACATGTGTAGCAGTGTTTCAGTTCATACCAGCAATACTTTCCTAAAATCATTCACCTGATCATCATCTTTCCTCACTGTGGTTTGCCTCACCTAATGGTATAACATGAATTGCATCCCATTAAACAGGATGGGAAGAGGTACTCCAGCTAGTGAGCAGTCAGGGCATGGCATGGGATGAAACTAAAGCTTGAATGAAGCACTGTACTGCTGAAACCTGCACAGTGGGGACTTCAGGTCTTCAGCGCCAATTATTTTGCTTTGTATAACAACTCCCACAGTATTTCACCAAGTTCTAACATGATGTAGCAAACCAAAAGGCATGTGTTTAAGTAATCACACAGCAACACAGAAATTCACAGGCAAATTCACAGAAATTCCTGTGAACTCATATGCTGGTTTTTGTCTCAGTGCTGTGGTTGTCACACACAGCTTTGACATTCTTAGTCTCCCTTTGCAGACCCTGACCTCCGGGTTCCCCAGCACACTACTGATGGCCTCTCACTGCTCTGCCCTTGCTGGCATCCTTCAATTCCCCTTTCTCACCTTCCCAGAAGGCTTTGACTCAGTTTCCCTGATCTCCATTGATGGATTTTTTTCCTCCTCACTTGGGAAGAATTTCATGCCTAACCAGTCCAAGTCCTCCTCCTTTCACTCAAATCCTTTGTACTGAAGTAAATGCTACCCTTTCAGCATAGTCATAACCACAGAGTTTGTTATTGCCATGTCATTGTGCTGTTCTTCTCAGCTTCTTCCTCAAAGTATTCTGAGAAATCTCTGCAAACAGAGAGCATTTGAAATCCCACTGGCTGCTCCTTGATTGGTTCAGTCACAGGCTCCGCCAACTGTAGCAAAGCTGTTTCCAGCAGCTGCCTGCAGATAGACAAGAGGTCTCTGTGCACTGAGCAGGGCAGTGGATGGCTTTGTGACCTCTGTCACCCAAGTTATCTAAAAGCCTCCTTTTCACAACCCAAAGAATCAATCTTTCATTGCACAGCAGAATAACACTGGCTTGTTTAGAAGGAAAGCAGTAGCCCTGTTTGGGTTTAAAAGCAAAAATATTTTCAGTCTCTGAACAATCAGGCTCTTTGGAGTTCAGACAAACAGCCTCAAGTGAAATATTCTTAATTCTTTCCTATTTAAACTATTTTGAGGCCATGGGGAGATTTCTCCCTTGATAGTAAAAAACCTCTGTCCCTTGCTGAGCTGTGAGGGCAAAAGGCAGAATTCATATAACAGGGCCTCATGGTACATGATTTAGGTACCCATCCTGCACGTCTTCCTTGGGTAAGTGCCACACAGTCTGGGACTCAGGGCACCAAACTTGCCTCTTGGATTCTTCCTTCAGTTTTCTGCAAAATAACTTCTTTCTCTTCCTCTGTGTCAGATTCCAGCATCTTTTTTTTTCCTCTTTAAGCTCATTTAATAGTATTTCACAGCATCTGAAAAGAAGAGCAGGTGAGGGAAGCCCAGCAAACAGCTGAGACCACCAGGAGCACCTGCCCTGCTTCCTTGCTGAGACAGAAACTGGCCTGCAGCTTTCATAAACAGGGCTGAAGCTCTGTTTCGAAACTGCTCTCAGGTTTCTCTGTGATTCCAGCCTGTGGCTTCAGCATCATCTTTGTAACTTTTAGCTGTCCTAAGCTTGCCTCAAAATTGTTGCAGTTTTCAAACATTTTACTTTGTAAAAGGGTTGTGCTTAATCTAAACCACGTACCTTTTGGCTTTTATCTCAATGCATTGTTTTTGTAGTATGTGACATTACTAGGCATCAGAAATTAACAAAACCCAGGAACAACAACAACAAAAAAAAGTTTTGCATTTATTTTTTATATATATAAGTGAAAATTTTGACTGAAATAAAGATAGTTGTCAATACAGCTCAGCCAGATGCCACAGTCATGTGGGCCACAACTATCCAAAAAAAAATTTAGAAATATAGCTGTCTTTTTGTGGAGAACTTGAGAGATGGTGAAAGGGTCTAAAGTACCATTCACATTTTATAAAGCCCCATGGCAACCACCAGCTGGCATCAAAGAACAGCTTTATTTGATGGAGCCACAGGAAATCAAACACCCATGAGTGCAGTGCAGTCAAGACATGGTGGCATGGTGGGACTCCCTGAATCATAACCACAAGCTGGTTTTGTGAAGTGCTGTGCCACTAATCCATGCTCCTGTACCCCATTAGGAGCCTTGTTAGTGACTCTGTTTCCCCGTCCTGCAGGTCCTGGCACTGAAAGCTTGGCTTTCTGCACACTATGGAGTTCACAACCCTCTTGGCCTTGGCATACTGGAGGTCCAGTGGGGTGTGTGGTCCCACAGCAGCCAAGGTCCTATGGGGGACCTGTGACAGACTGCAGCAGTAGTGTGAAAAATGAGTTACTCCACTGCTCTGGTATGTAAACTGTTGGTGCATATAGTGAGAACCTGCTCATGCTCTACATGAGCGAGGCAGGGGGATGGAGGCTAAAGTAATTACATGTGGGAAATCCAACCAGGATGAAGGAAACAATGGCAGGGGAGCTTTGAGCGCAAAGCAACCCAAACAAAGCTTTACTGTTGGTAAAGTTACCTATGACCAGTATTGCCTGAGTGAAAGTAAAAAAAAAATACCAAGTGTGGATACAGATGTAGCAAAACTAGGATCAATGGCAAAAAACAATCAGGTGTGGGGTGCTGAGGGGATTTGGGTAGAGTAAGGAAGATGCAAGGATGGCAAAAATGTCACCTAATATAAGAAAAAAATGAAGAGTAAATTATGAAGTCAGGTAGGAAAAAAAAAGGTTGGATCCTCTAGTGACAGGAGTACAAATATCTGCAGACAGCAGTGATGCCTCATACTATCAGGACGCCAAAGGGACCCTCCTTGGACAACCTATCATTAGGACTGTGTCCATTAGATTTGATGGGGGAGGATATTGATTTGTACCTCCGCACTAACAAAAATGTAATTTGATTGCAGTTGCATGTTTATGTGCTTCACTGGACTACAAACCTATAGTTTCACAGTCAAGCATTGTTATTTAATTACAAGCTGGTTTATCTGATTGCTTAAATCACTGATAATTTTGCCATCCTACACATTTCCTTCTAGTGTGATCATTAATCAAAAGCATGTTAATCAGTTTGCATCAGCTACCCCTCAAGTCTCCAACCTGAAGGGAAAATGTCAGACCTTGGCAATAAACGATGCTAAAAGCAGACTGAACCCAGAATTGTTCTTCAGCCTCCCAGTGCCCACTTCTCTGACAAAAACTGGTATGAAGTTGTCTTTACTTATCATCCAGGTCCTTTGTGCTTTTTGTGTTGTCTGTGCAGCTGTCCTCAGCCACTTAAAAAAACCCCAAATGCCAGAAGGTCCTTCCCGTAGATTTGAGGTTATCAGAAAGTCTTTTCAAATACTACTTTCACAGAGACAGGGCAAAGAATGACAGAAGATGGAAATGATACGGGATTCATCTCCAGTGAAGAGGCAGCCTGAGACAGACAGAAATCTCAGCAAGAACAAAATGCTTTGCATCCCTGCAGATGAATGCAGAAGGCCAAAACTGCAGTTTCATCAGTTTCATCATAAGCAATGTCAACAGGAGTTGGCCTGGACTGAGTGCAGGATTGGACCCACAACACTCCAGAGGCCACTGGCCACCTCAGTTTTCTCTGCTATAATGAACAATGGCTGCAGCCTGCCCACTAGACCACAGCACCACAGGACAGTCCAGGCTTGCGGGGACCTTGGTAGGCCTTCATTCCTATCCTGCTCAGAGGAGGCTCAGCCCCAGGGTCAGACCAATTCCCAGGGCATTATCCTGTGGGGGGCTGGAAGCCCTCCAAGCATGGAGACAGCACCACCTCCCTGGGCTCATGCCCACTGCTCAGCTGTCCTCATGAGGAAAAAGCCTTCCTTATCTCCAGTCCCTCTGATTCTGCTCAGCTCGCTGCCAACCAGAACCGAGGGCCTTCTCTCCAGAGCTGCCCCTGGTCTCACAGGCATGGCTGCCAGGACTCTGCCTGCCCAGGGCAGGGCTGCCCTTTTTCCTGCCCCAAGTATATAGGGAACCTGTCCTTTCCTCTCACCAGTCCCAATCACTCTGGACAGCTGCCCTGCCCTTGTGCACACTGAGAGTGTTCCTGGATTTGGCACCACTTGCAAACCTGACAGGGTGCACTTGGTCACCTCCCTAGCTCACAGATAAAGATATTAAACAGAACAAACCCCAGGGAAGACCCTGTGAGACCCCAGAGGCCACCAGCCTCCAGGCAGATACAACCCAGTGACCATCACCTCTGAGCCCAATCACCCAAGCAGTATGTACCTGTCTGTTGACCACCCACCCACACCCTAACGTCCAACTTGGCTACAGGGACATTGTGGTAGAATGCTGGAAGCCTTGTTGAAGTCAACCTAAATTATATCCCATTTTCTGCATGTCCGCAAATCCAGTCATTTTATCACAAAAAGTAATGAGGTGGGTGCAGCATTATTCACTTTGTCAAGCTGTGCTGACTGTTCCTGATCACATTCTCCTTCCTCGTGGTAGAACATGAACTCTGAGAGGATACACGCCATTATTTTTTCAGGTACCCGAGTAAAACTGGTCAAACTACAGTTACTCAGATTGTCTTTTGGCCCTTTTCCAGCTCATGGGACTCATCCATCTATACGACAATAGAGAAGAAATAACCAAGAGAAGGAAACAATTACCAGTTGCCAGTTCTAAGTAGAAATTTCTCTTTCCTCTGATCTTTGCCTTGAAAAGCTGCCCTGTGTTAAGAAAGAGGTAAAAGCTCCTGAGGGTAGCTCTATTATTTTATTTAGAATGGAAGTCAAACTTACTATGTGGTCATTGTCACAATTGTGTCCTTTTTGTCATACTTCCAAGTTTTAATTTGAAGTCCTCCGTGCTTGAAATCTCTGGACATGCATATGAACAGCACAGCTTTGAGAAGTGAGATAATTACTTCCTTTAATCAAAATATCATGTGGCCAACCTTATAAATAAGGACAAGCTGCCATGGAGTTTCCCTGAGCTCTACCTCAGGACAGAGGTAAGCGACACAACTGTGTTCTACCCATGTGCAAAAACCCTTCTCTACATTATAACGCATATGGTTTGTCACTCCTCACTGCTGAAGTGGACAAAGTACATGCTTTGTAGGCTCTGCTGAGACAAGAGAGGTGAGCAACATGCCTGTATAAGATAGTCCTCATGCTTTTTCCTTTATGTTCACAGAACTGATGATAGGAAGAGAAAGCTTTGTAACACCTCTTCCCAGAGAAAGGAGTGTCAAAGTTCTGGCACTCTACACTGGCATATGATACTGCTGGCTTAGGGATATCACCAAAATGCCTATTCTGCTTTGGTATAAAGCTGACATTACAGCAAATTGGTATATAGACTTGGAGTATTCTCTGTGGTTCTCAGAAACCAGACACTCCTGTGGATATCCTTCTGTGCTGCCTTTATAGGTATGCAAAGACCAGAAATAATGGGCTACTAAAAATGCTCTAAAACACTACTTCCTTTTCAAATTCAACTGAAGGAAATAAATTTGCCATTTTCTTTTCAATATAAGGAAATAAAACCCTGAAGAAAGGTATTCACTACTTCTAGATAAAACATATGGGATTAAAGCTTTTTAAAAGAGGCTAAATTAATATTTGAGCACATCAGAACTATAGCAAGTCCCACCAGTCTCAGCCTGAAATGAGAAAATCCTTAACAGAAATGGTGGAATTAAGTAACATATGACTTTCACCAATTACATCAATATCCCAGCACAACTTTTAATTTAACAAGAAGGAAGAGAGGTTTCTTCCTTAATTAAAAGGATTAAAGATAATGATGCTGTGTCTATCAGATACAGACCAGCAATTCTATGAAAAAAATCAGCAACCATTAAAGACAAAAATAGTGCATGAATTTTATTTGAATAGTTTGTTTCCTGAGCAAGATGTACAACATGCAGATACGTTTAACAATGTATTTCGCTATACATTCTGCACTTGTGATGGTGCAATTGTGACAGCTGTGCAACAAAAGTAGCAATTGAGAGTAGTTTTTATTAATTTCAAAAAGTGACAAGATATTTAGTAAACAAGTATCTTGACTGTTAGTAGTGTCAGTGTTAAGTTTCCAATGCCTATCAAGCTGAAAGGGTTAATTTCAACAGCAGATTTAAAGCTCCTTATATTTTGGCACAATTTCTACGTTAGAAGTTTCAGCAGTGTTTATTACATTTCTTTCACTATCTTAGAGATGACAGTAAAGACTTAAGCAAAATCAGGCTCTTTTTTAATGTCTTGATTGAAAACAGAGAAGGGAATAGTAATAGTAGGAAGACAGAATATCAGCACAAGTAACTTATGTCAGCATAATTCTGACAAGTTTTTCTGATGAATTGCCAAGCTCATTGCAGGAGTCCAACATGCATGTACAGCAAAAAGATGGCTCCACAAAATGCAATTACCATGGTAACCAGGTAATGCTGATGATTATTCACAAAAATGATGTGCAGCTGGGGCTAAATTCCATGTCTTTCAGAAGCTCTAAACATTTAATTTTGAATCTTTGTCTTCCAGGAAACATAAGGGAATTTTGGACAACTAAATAAGAGACAGTATTCCTTTTAAAATCTGAGTATCAGACATTTCAGGAAAAGTTGTGAATCTACCTTTTGTTAACTTTTATGCCTCATTGCATGAAAGTAACACTAAAAAATATCTTGAAAACAGAAACCTGTTCACCAAGGAGTGTTATAAACAACGTAAGGAATAAAGCAACCATGGCTTCTCCAATCACAAGTGCAGTTCTTTCATATTGAATATTGAGTTATGACGTTGCACTGAAGCATGACACAAAGAAATTCCTGCGTTTGTCCAAAAGAGAAAAGATACAACAACATGCAGTACAGATGTACCTGTGATTTCAGTGTAACACACACCACCAGCAAAATTAAAGTCTAGATTCACCTGACATCAAATCACTCTGCTTGCTACTAAGAAAGGTTGAGACATAAAAATAGAAAATGTGTTTTTATTTTCAAAGGAAGTTGGGAGATGTGCTAAGCTGAACTAAGAAGGCAGTCAAGCTTAATGACTAGAATTAACTAGCAAAATGCTCATCACATTAGCTGAATTAAAGATTGCCAAAGATATTAATGGCGATATTAAAAAAAATACTGTTTTATCTTTTAGTTTGTCTGTCACCTTGGTGTTCTTTGAGAAGGTCTAATGCATTACTTTGAAGGTTTTGTCAAGCACTGGAACAGGCTTTCCAGGAAAGTGGTGACATCACCATCCCTGGAAGGGTTAAAAAAATATGTAGATGTGGCAGTTAGGAACACGGTTTAATGGTGGACCTGGCAGTGCTGGGTTAACAGTTGGACTCAATGATCTGGGATGTCTTTTCCAATCTAAATGATTCCATGAACCTTACTGAGATTGACAGTGGAACTACAGTTGCAGAGCACAGACAGAAAGACTGACAACTGCTGTGGAGTGACACCAAGTTTTTCTGGTTTGCATTTCTAAAGAGCTCGGTTATGCTAGATCACTGCATACTTCAGTGCAGGATGGCCCAAAAAAGTTTGACAGAGTATCCTGGTTGGCACTTACATGCACAAAGCTGCTTGAACAACGACCTAGTTCCCATGTGCAGTGTGTTGCGATTTAGGTTGCTAATAATCAACAGTTTGCACAGAAGAATAATACCCTGTAGTATATTAAAAATGCCAAACATGCTTAAATGCTCTAAAAGAAGGAGCCAGTAGTCTTAGAAATAGAGATAAGGGAAGTCATATTTCAGATTTGTACCACATATATATTTAATAACAAACACTTTTAAAAACTCTTTGAAATTCTTGGAAAGCAACTATTCTGCAACCTCCATGACTGGAGAGGATGTATGTATGGTTTTCTGTGGAAATACTGAAAATACTGACACAGCAGAACAGGGAAAAACAGATACACACCTGAAGGAAGTCTCTGGGAATGAAAATTAGAATGTTTCCCCTTATCACACAGCAAAACATGTTCAAATGTATTTACTAAACCAATATGGCTAAGGAAGCTCTGATAACACTTACTTTTACAATTAAAAAAAGCAGAAGAGACAAAAAATCATTAAAATCATGCTTGCCTAGTGAAGCTGATATTCCCTCTAACAAGACCCCTCCTGCTTTGGACACACCTTAGTGTTGAGCTCCTGATGCTTCATCCTCAGTTGTCAATGACTGTCACCAGTGGGGTCTCGCACTGACAGATTTTGTGCAGTATCAGACATGTGAAGAACTTTAAAACGTCATGAGCATATCACGTTCCTGTACGCTGGTGTAGAACGGCCTCCCAAAGATGAAGGAATGTAGACCTGGTTTAATCTTCTCAGCCAATGCCATTATTATGTTAAGATCGCCCTCTGCTGTTAAGTCAAGATCTACCTTTAAGCTACGAAGAGACTTAAAAGGTTTTTTTCCTTTTTGCCTGCAAGAAAATAAAAACTTGTGTTGTAAAAAAGAACAGAAATGTCTCAAAACCTGCTTTCTAGTATGTGTTCACTTACGTGTCATCCTCTATGTATTTTATTAAAGTTAAGGCTTTTCTGTGAAGGACTAGCAGGAACTGTGCAAGGAAAGTACTCCTTAGAGACAAGCCAGGCTTTAGGTGAAAGATCTGTTAAAAATTATATCAGGATATTAGGTAGACATGAAAATTCGAGAACTGTTTTAAGAATGTGGAAAATAAAGAGACATTTCCTACATGTGTAACGTATCCTTAATTATAGCAAAGCAGGCAAATAACAGCATATTTGTAGACGTAGTCAACATACTCTCTGTTTTCTATCTGTTCAGATGCAATAAATTGAACTGTTTTACAATTCTGGATACAATTGTATGTACAGTATTACTTTTCTTTTAAATGAAAATTACCTTAAATTATTATCTGAAAGCAGAAATTATTCCCAGTCTGGTAGCTTTCTCAGTACTGTAATTGTTGACACTGTTTCACAGCAATAAAAAATGTGCATGGTTTTTCATACCTAAGGAGGAATTTCAGTATTATACTGATATTTTTCTTACTACTTATGTAGAGAAGAATCATAGCAGTAGAGTGAAGAAGAGCTACCAAACCAACAAATTATCTATTCACGTTAAACTATCTGTCACTAGGGCTCAAAGTACTGAACTTTAGCTCTTGTTCTTTCTGAGAAAGCAACAATTACCTGATCCAGAAAGGCTTTTACTAAAGTATCTCGATGCAAGATATCTTGAAACACATTTCTATAGAAAAGAAACAAACATATGAGGTAATGCCACTAAGAGACACTAATTTCCCCACAGCTGAGCACACCAATACCATTACTATTTACAATGTGGTTGTAATTGGAAGTGCATTTAAAATTTTAATGGTTTCTGATATTTTTAAACTAATGTGGAATTATAAAGCTAATGCAGAATTTTAAAGCAAACCTTTCAGATGAAATGAAATAAACCCAGGAAAGCCACTGGGCCCTGCACTTAGCTCTGTTATAACCCTAATTAAGCAGGCACTAAAATTAAAATAATGTGGTCAGAATTATCACTGAAAATTCATTTCATTAATATTTAATGCAACAAAACTACTGAAAGATTTCTCCAAAACAAATGTAACTACCAGAGCTGAAGGAGCTTCTCAAAAGCTAAAAAAAAATCATATACTTTATTAGCAAGTAGACTTTGTACTCCTTCACTCCCTTGTCCCAAATCAAGTCTCTTTGTGAGATGTAAGAGAAGTACGTACAAATCAGGCGTGAAACTCTCATCAGTGTGGATAATATGATCTTGAGACATTTCTTCATCTGAATTAGCTCTCCAAAATGCTGTCAGCTCAGATCTCATGTATCGTCGTTGGTTATAGATGTGCTCATGACAAGGGGGCATCTGCTTCACTGTGTTGACATCCACATCTATATGTGTAGTGGGATATGGGGCATACATTACTTGACGGAAGGGCAACACAAAACTTCCTGTTGCATCCTGGTTTAGTGAAAAAAAATATTATTCTAGTTAAAAATGCAAAGCACTACTGGAACAAAACAACATTAAAGCATCATGCCTAAATTTTATACCCCATTTGTTTTAAACATATTTTGTTTGAGAGAACTGGTGGTTGTATCCTAGTAATATGTCCTTAATACTGGATGATTCCCTTAATAGTGAAAACAGATACTGAGTTGACCACTATATTACAGCATCACCTGACTTGTGAGCCCATTACCATTACAGTACTGTATGTACTGGTAAGTTCTGAATGCTCACGAGAGCAAGAAGCATTATTTTTCTATTCATCTTCACCCACTGCTACAGGCTGTTTAAAATACTTGGAAACTGCAGGACTGATGCGACTGTTCCTTCTTCAGTTTTGGTACAACACAAAAACTTAATGCTTTTCGGGATTCCAGCCGCAAGCAGAAAAAAGGAGTATTACTATTGTACCTCAAACTACAGTAAGAATTCTGAACAATCCTCAAGAAACAGATGTATCATGCAAAATAATGGCTTGGAATTTTAACATGCAAATAGTTACAAGGAAGGCTACAGCACCAGAAAAGAATCAATTGAAGATGAAATATTTCTTTCAACATGAATGTACATGTATGCATATCATATGCACAAACATACACTGAAGATGTTCTTGAACTACAACAGAATAGAATCTTCTTAAGCATACTTACTTTGAGTAAGCCTTGAACAAAAAGTCCTGACTCATATTTGAAAGAAGACTCACTTCTACAGAGCCTGGAACACTTCCGTTCAGATGGTGTAAGAAACAGACACAATGTTCTCACAATCTGCATTAAAAAGAAGAGTTTTGAAAAACACTAAAACGTAAGGAAGTAAGTCTGACTAGACTCTATTAGGCCTTTCAAATGATGAACAAAAAAGTTGACCATGCTTATTAGAAAAGCCAAAACTTTACCAAGGCGACAGAACAGTGACATGCTTACGTTATTAAGCTGTAAGCCATACTATTCCAACTTCTTGTCAAATGATGAAAAAATCCAACACTTTTTTGCAAAGTCTCTTTCTATCCAATTATGTAGAACTAATCACTTTTGCTTTTTTCTACCTACAGTTACTGTGATTACTTTACCAGCCTTTTAAGCCTCTTATTTTATTCATTCCATATTGAAATAGCAGTTATTGTCTCAAATCAGGCACAGTCAATTTCCTAAATAAGTATCCTTGCTTATTTCCTTGGTAATTTCCTTTAACTCTCAATTAAAATGAATACAGGTACTTCATTATCCATTTTCAAAGTCCTGTTCTGAAACAGCTACCAGTAATCACTCCAAATACAACATGTATTCCATTCTGCTAATCTTTGAGTTTTAACCCGTGTCGTCCTATCTGCATCTGAAGTATTTGAAAAGGCTCTATCCTTGCACAGTGTGTTTCTGCAGTACCTAAAGCAATGACAACATAGCTTCTGACTAATGCTTTTCGCCACAAGATGCCACACATTTTTTTTACTTCAAGGAANCAGGCTAGTCTTTTCTGCCATGCCTGCAGGAAGAAGACAAGAGGAAACGGCCTTAAGCTGAGACAGGGGACATTCAGATTAGATTTAGAAAAAAATTTTCGACTGCTAGAGCAGTCAGACATTGGAATAGGTTGGCCAGGCAGACAGTGGAGTCACCATCCATGGAGGG
>VWZF01003328.1:165887-190932 GCA_013396755.1 Sclerurus mexicanus
ACATTTTTTTTACTTCAAGGAAAGCTAAAGTATGACATTAAGAAAGCAATTACTTCAGAACAGTTGTAGCATGACACAAGGAGCATGCTGCTGATAAGACCATGTGTAGAATTAATTTATGAAATTTATCCAGGATGTATCCTGAGATTCACATTCTTTTACACTGTTTTTTCCTACAGTGTTTAGCTTGTTGATACATTATTTTATATATTCATAGCATTTAGACCTTAAATCCTTTTCACTATTTCATGATCTATAAGCTTTTTATAACTACCTAAGTCTTTAATATTTCCTCTTATTTTATATATAAATATATAAATAAATATATATAAATATGATGAGGCTCAGGGGGCACCTCATCACTCTCTACAACCACCTGAAAGGAGGTTTTAGCAAGGTGCAGGCTAGTCTTTTCTGCCATGCCTGCAGGAAGAAGACAAGAGGAAACGGCCTTAAGCTGAGACAGGGGACATTCAGATTAGATTTAGAAAAAAATTTTCGACTGCTAGAGCAGTCAGACATTGGAATAGGTTGGCCAGGCAGACAGTGGAGTCACCATCCATGGAGGGGTTTAATAGGCATCTGAATCTGGCACTGGGTGATGTGGTTTAGTGGTTCAGGGGTTACAGTGGCAGTACTGGGTGGAAGTTGGACTGGATGATCTTGAAGATTTTTTCCACCCTTGTCGATTTCATGATTCGATGACATAGCTGAAATGGGCAATCCAGTTACATCTCTTCAATTTGTGTATTTTAGCTAGCAAACCTAACCTTAAAAGCTCACACTTATTTACTACTCATTTATACAGTGTACCAATTAAATACATTGGTATTCTTACAGTTGTCAGAATACAATTGATAATGCAATTTTCAGGCAAAATTATCATTGGCTAGACCAGTCAGCTGAAGATAGCTAGACAACCTCAAGTATATTTATAAATAAATTTTGTTCCAAGTTACACACTAACACGCCTAATAGTCAGCATTTAAGTTCAGTTTATTAGAAAGTACATTACCTTATTAACTTTTTCTGCACTGCTTCCTACGACTACAGAACAACCACAGGTCTGCAGGTGTGAACTAATTGCACTGAAAGTGAAAACAAACATAAGTGAATACATTTAATCAGACTTTTAAAATGAAACCATTATCATCTTAACAAAAACAAAGTACTTCGAGTATAAATATAGCTTATAGGCCCATAACCATAGGACTTTCAACAACTGTGTAGATAACTCCTGAAATCCGAAAGTTCAATAGTTTCTGCAGTATTGAAAGCATATGTGATGCTTTTTAAGTAGCTGGCACTAAGCACTACAAAAATGAATGCAGTTACACAGGAAGTGTTACAAAAGGTAAAAGAACGTAAGTCAAAACCTGTGAAATATGCTTTCACACAGGAAGAGACCAAGTCGCTCTCAAATTCAACTACTTCCACTTAAACATTAAAAATGGGGAAAAAAGAGAAATACACAATTCAACAATAAGCACTCCATACACCATACCACACTTATGCACAACACAGGTTTTTTGCTATTTCATAAAAAATGTGCCCCCTCTTACAAGGAAAACTATTCCAATACATGTTCACATGCACATATGGATAGATATATTTAGATGCATAGACAAGTTTAAACCATTTAACCCCAGCACAAATCAAGAGAATTTCATACTTGAGGAGAAATCCTTCATGGCAACTATCCCCAATGTCATCATCATTTAGCACTGTGTCACTTATCTGAAATGCAATGTAAAAAGAAGTCAAACAAGAATCAGAAACATTTTCCAATTAATTGATTTTTGTCTTTATTGATAGGCGGGAACTTTTTGTGAACTAAGTTGCAAGACATCCCCAAAAAGCAGAGTCTTTATTAAAAAGAACTTGTGACTTCAGACAGAGCATTTTGAAAATGAGAAAGTCACTTGATTATTAAATGCTCTTCACTAGTCACAAGTCATATTCCTCCTAGTGTTTTTTTTTCTTCTGTAACCTTATCCAGAATATTTTACATTAGTGAATGTCAGATGACTTCTACTTCTTCTATGAGAACACTAAACGAGTATCAAGATCAACCATTCATTTTGGTTTGCATCAAATAGTCTTTGCACTCTTAAAATGTTATCATCTAAGCAGTCAATTTTGCTAAGTGCTGACTATAAAAAATACTGCGATTCCCTACACTTCAGAGAACTTGATGTGAAACCACGTTACTAGAATTCAGGAAAAAGGACATTTTCTCTGCTAAAGTGAGTATCAAACCAGAGGCCCAAATCTCCCTTTTTTTTTTTTTTATCCAGAGAGCCAAAGCCATTTTTTTATTCAGAATACAAATAAAACAAAGACTTACATCTATTTCTTCTGGAACACTATGTGATTTCATAGATGAAAGGAGTTCCATTACAGGAATGACTTCTCCTGTCAGCATTGGAATGATGCTCTGACCCTGCACAATAAATAAAATGCTTGAAGTAAAAGCACATTGGGTAGTATTAGAATTTACTAATAGGAATTGGCTACATTACATGCAAACCATCCTTAACTTCCTGTTGTTAGGAAGGGTGGTATGAGCAGAAACTGATGCGGAGTTCTTGGGCTTTGCTCATCAATTATTATGAACTGGAAAGATATATTTGGCTTCTCAACATCATGTCTAAAACGTATTTTCAGGGTCTTATGCTAATTTTCACAATCACTTTTGACTTGCCTAGAAAAGAAGTATTTGGAGTGAGATAATTTGATCATCCTATAGTACATCCAATCACGATAATGCATTTTACATCCAAGTGTGATGCTTTAAAAATAACAGGAAACCAAAACCAGGCATAATAGTTACTGAGATACAAAAATACTTCTCTGATTTATCTATCAAAAGACACTGAAGCCACAATTTCACATTCAGAGTTTCAGAAAACAAATTCTTTTCACAGTCTTATCCATTAGGTCTCCAACCACATTCCAACATGACAGACTCTGTACATCTCTGTAACTCAAACAGATGAGTTAATCTAGTGAAAAAACCTTGACAGGAAGCATGACTCTATGGAAGCTCCTGCCTTTACAGAGCTTCAAGTTCAAGCAAATGACTTTCCTTTTCTGAAAGGTAATATTCTTCACAGATTTCCCTAAAGTGATGAAATACATTTTTCCTTCTACTTGATCACAGCTTCCATCATCCTATCTTCAAAAACTTTGAATCCTGTGCATGGCACATCATCAGCTGGTCCACAGGATCTTCCTGGATCCCAAAAATAAGCAGTAGCACCAACTTCTGCAGTCACCAGATGCAGCCAAACAGCTTTGTGATGGTGTGCCATATGCATCAACCAGATGGCCCTTACCTGATCCTCCATTCTTTCCGTGCCTTCCAAGACAATCTTCTGGAAATGTTCTTGCCTCTCCTGAGCAAGAGAAGCAGTTAAATATAAACACTCTGTTATTAGTTTATGTATGTATGCACACAACAGTCAAATGGTACAGTTTCTTCCCCGTGGAGTCATACTTCATATATTCAAATTTTGATGTTCAAGTCTCTTTTCTTTTACAGAGTTGACTTTACCAGGAAGCGATGTCATGTTACAGATCAGTGTTCCCTGCTCTGCCCTCCATCAAACCTCTCCCACACTTGGGCAGGTGTAGCAAGAAAGGGAGGGTGTGATGACAATGACAAAACATGAAGTTTCTTCATTACAGATCAAGCAAATGCCAAATGATCAGATTATGGAGAGGAATTCCACTTTATGTATGGATTTTTGTTTTCAAATGGATACAGTACAGACTGAGGGTTCCTGATGCAGCAAGCGAAAAATAAGAGCTTCAGAATGAGAAAAATTATTTGACTGAGGAGGGTAGGAAAAAGAGGACTTTTTTCCCCCCACCTGAGACACTGACAAGTCTTCAAAACATTGTCTTGTAACCAAGGAGACACAAAACTCAAAATACACAAAACACAATGTACAAGAGACTGAACAAAACTCTGAAAGCAGACTCATCAGCAGCTGAGTAGCAAAGTGCATTTAAAATGAACTTACAATGAAATCAAGTTACTATTCACAAAGATAATTCAGCATTAATCACTGGAGCAATCAATACAATACACAAAAAAACAGCAGATGCTGAGCAAGCTAATGATACCTTTTGCTAGAAATTGACAGGTTATTGCATTTTTATTGGTAACTCATTAGTTTGCTGTGACTGATCTACTCAAACTTAATCAACTTCAAGTGGAGAAAGAGATTACAAGATTTTTTTTTTTTAGCAGATGAACAGGGTTAAGCTAGAGTAACTTGCCCTAAAACAGTAATAAAGCTTTCCTAACCATCTAAGAGATGCATCTCTGACAAACAAGACTGGAACAAGCCAGATTCCTTTATGTCACCTTCACCCTTCAGTAACTGTCAGAGAAATGAGATATCCTTGACAATGATTTTAAAAGAAGTCAATCTTTATGAAGATAAGGCTGAACAAATGGTGTAAGCCACTTCTTTTTAGAAATGTAACTGCTCAAAAATCACTAGAAAAACATCTAGAATATAAACTGAAGTAGATGAAAGGGGTTTCTAATCCCATATTGATGACTTGCTTGGATGTTACTTCTTTCTTTGCCACTCTGAACATTGCTCCATGTTTCTCCTAATCCTAGAGTTCAGAAGGCTTCTTCTCAAGTCTAGTTGGAACTGCTGTGTGGCTCTATACAGAACTAGTGAGAGCTCATAATCACAACTATTAGAACTTTCAGAACAGATAAGACAGCTCCTTTCAGAGCTGTTCTTTTTTTATTCTGTTGTATGTCAACATAGCTGCTGAACTGCCGCAAAAAGCAAACTCCAGAATGAATCTGTTTTCATTTATTATTATTATTCTACAATTCATGCCTAAATTTTAATCTATATTTTCAAAGCAGTTTTCTCTCTTCTAGGTAAAGCTGAAGAACTGCAGATATATGCAGGCATCTTTGATTTTCCTCCTCCAAAAAACAAAGACACTAAATGTTTATTTCAGAATGTATCACTGTCTCAGCTAACCCTGTTGACCTATCTGTTCAAGAATATCTGAAAAAGAATGAAGAACTTGATAATTAATTTCTAAGGAAACCAGCAGAAAACATTTTTTTTGATTTTCGATGCCACTTAAAGGCTACTTCTACTGTCTGAAAACAGAATGATAGATAATTCTTACCTGACCACCCATATTAGAAGTCAGTACAGAGAACACTAAATGGCAGAAGCAATGTAATCAGGAACACAAGATGGCATTCACTTACGTCAAAGGCACTAATGTCCAGCAGGCTATTAAAAGACTGTATTAGGAATGAAATATTTGTGTTTCTACTATACTGAAAATGAACTTTATGTATCATCCTTCCTCTCAAAATTAAGTTCCATAAAGTATGAAGAGCCAATGTGATGGAAAGCACTTCCAACCATCATCAGGCAATACTGCAAAACGGAAACACCACTACAAAAAATAACAATGGCTTGTTATTTCTGCAATCTTAATTATTGCAGGAAAAAGAAAAGTTTATAGTATGTTGACTGCAGGCGTCAGAACAGAAGAGGTATGAAAACTTTTTCAGACAAATGTGAATTGCCATACACATTATAGCTAACATGCAATCTAAGACAACTTGGACACCAGGAAGACGACAGAGATTTTCATTTTTATTATTAGATTGTTATTTATTTTAAAGAAAAATACATAACAATTTTCACTTTGTAATGAAACATCCATAGTGTACCCAAAGGTAAGAGTTCCAATTCTTCAAGAAAATCTAGCATGTTTTCCTTTCTAAGTTTCAGGAATAGAAACAGTCGGACCAAAGTAAATGAACTTTTGTGGTCCTCCCTTTAGTTCTACACAGTTTAACTTTTGACAAACTGTTCATTAATACCCTTTTTTTCGAAAAATAAAAGTGTAACAGCAATGACAACCTTAATTGCATCAGTTCCCTTTTCTGAACCTCAGGAGTGAAACCAATTATTTGAAACACAGAGCTTCACAGTTCTACCTCCTTTAAATACAGTTGACACAATTAAAGCAAAAATTTATATGAAATTCAGAGACATGAAAAACTGTACAGGACACCTATTTCACTGAGATAGCCTCATGTGGCTAAAAATCCCAGCCTTGAACTTGCTGACACAGTAATTTGGTAACTTTTAACCTTCAAAACTGTGTACTTGTAAAGAGGTTAGCCTCCTTAGAGTTTTTGTGATTTCTGGATTCCTACATTATAGGTGTCACAGAATCTCAATTCTTGCTTTCATACAACACAATCCAAGAACTCATTTTAGTAATGAAAAATTAACCTACCTTATGCATCCATATTCTTCCTTTCCTTATAATATGTGTTAATCTATCCACGCACACTCTGTGAAGTGGCAGGTAGAAGCCAAGTTCACTTTGTGGAAGTATAATTGATAGTCCATATGTGCTTCTGTCTCCATTCCAGTTTCCATCAAAGATTAATGACACAATGATTACCCTTTTTTCTGCCAAAACAAAGAACTTCACATCTATTGCACCGCTTTCTGCATTCCGGAGTATTTCTCCATTCAGGGTGTGGTTAGCAAGAAAAGTTATTTCACCATCACTGAGAAGTACCTGTTCTGTCTTTGGAGCCCAGATATGCCGCACTCGGGGGCCAAGAATATTGTCCCAGTAAGCAAAAGTGGCAGCTAATAAAGGTGACTCGCCATTCAAAGAGATCTCTGTTTTAGCAACTGCAGGAGACGGTGGTGGACAAAGAGCTGACATGCCTGTTTCCTCTCGTGTGTGTAACTGAAATGCTTACATTACCTAAAGTTTTTGCAGAAAAAGAAAACAAACAAACAAACAAAATTAGAGCAGCCCTCATTACCATCTCATTGTATTTTTACATGGCCAGACAGTGACAAGACAAGGGGGAGATATTTTAAACCAAGAGAGGAGATATTTAGATTAGATGTTAGGACGAAATTCTTTACTGTGAGGCACTGGAACAAGTTGCCCAGAGAAGTGGATGCTCAATCCCTTAAAGTGTTTAAGGCCAGTTTGAATGGGGCCCTCAGCAACTTGATCTAGTGGGTGACACCCTTGCCCAGGGCAGGGTGGGTTGGAATTAAATGATCTTTAAAGGTCTATTCCAACCCAAACCTTTCTAAAATTCTCTTATTTCCAAATAAGACTTTCAAGCTGACTTCTACACCTTTACTGTAGACTTCATTAACTCAGTGTGTATACATAAGGAGATACATATATATATATACATACATTGCACATACTGAAGAGGTATGCTTTACAAAGTTAGTCAGACATCAAATACCTATTACTCATTACAGAAGCATGATGAACCTGCACAACATACCACTTGTGTAAGGAAATTCACACCATAAATATATCCTTCACATCATGGTGACGTGGAGGGTGTTGTGATACAAGGCAAATGCTCAGCACTTTATAGAATGTATTGATGGATAATTCTNCTATTGCACCGCTTTCTGCATTCCGGAGTATTTCTCCATTCAGGGTGTGGTTAGCAAGAAAAGTTATTTCACCATCACTGAGAAGTACCTGTTCTGTCTTTGGAGCCCAGATATGCCGCACTCGGGGGCCAAGAATATTGTCCCAGTAAGCAAAAGTGGCAGCTAATAAAGGTGACTCGCCATTCAAAGAGATCTCTGTTTTAGCAACTGCAGGAGACGGTGGTGGACAAAGAGCTGACATGCCTGTTTCCTCTCGTGTGTGTAACTGAAATGCTTACATTACCTAAAGTTTTTGCAGAAAAAGAAAACAAACAAACAAACAAAATTAGAGCAGCCCTCATTACCATCTCATTGTATTTTTACATGGCCAGACAGTGACAAGACAAGGGGGAGATATTTTAAACCAAGAGAGGAGATATTTAGATTAGATGTTAGGACGAAATTCTTTACTGTGAGGCACTGGAACAAGTTGCCCAGAGAAGTGGATGCTCAATCCCTTAAAGTGTTTAAGGCCAGTTTGAATGGGGCCCTCAGCAACTTGATCTAGTGGGTGACACCCTTGCCCAGGGCAGGGTGGGTTGGAATTAAATGATCTTTAAAGGTCTATTCCAACCCAAACCTTTCTAAAATTCTCTTATTTCCAAATAAGACTTTCAAGCTGACTTCTACACCTTTACTGTAGACTTCATTAACTCAGTGTGTATACATAAGGAGATACATATATATATATACATACATTGCACATACTGAAGAGGTATGCTTTACAAAGTTAGTCAGACATCAAATACCTATTACTCATTACAGAAGCATGATGAACCTGCACAACATACCACTTGTGTAAGGAAATTCACACCATAAATATATCCTTCACATCATGGTGACGTGGAGGGTGTTGTGATACAAGGCAAATGCTCAGCACTTTATAGAATGTATTGATGGATAATTCTTTATCTTGAGCAGACAAAATCCTTAAACATTTTCCTCAGCAGTTTCCAACAACTCCACACCTTCGGGGCTGCAAAAGGTAACAGAAAATTCCGTCTTCCCTAGAAGTTACGCTACAGTTACAGGAAGACATTATAATAAAAAGTTGCACAAACAAATTCAACCCAGGACGGAAAGCTGTAGCAGCTGAAACCCGCACATCTTGGGGAAAGCTCCAGTGACCAGAAGGCAGTTCTCCTGTCCCGTCTGCCGGCAGCACTGCACAGGACAGCAAGGGGAACCCAGCTCTCTACCACAGCTCCAACTCGCCAGACCTCTGTGTTTCAACTTCTTTCTCCTCGTGAGTGTCCCAAATAAGACCACTCTGGTGCATTTCCTNTCTAAGACAACTTGGACACCAGGAAGACGACAGAGATTTTCATTTTTATTATTAGATTGTTATTTATTTTAAAGAAAAATACATAACAATTTTCACTTTGTAATGAAACATCCATAGTGTACCCAAAGGTAAGAGTTCCAATTCTTCAAGAAAATCTAGCATGTTTTCCTTTCTAAGTTTCAGGAATAGAAACAGTCGGACCAAAGTAAATGAACTTTTGTGGTCCTCCCTTTAGTTCTACACAGTTTAACTTTTGACAAACTGTTCATTAATACCCTTTTTTTCGAAAAATAAAAGTGTAACAGCAATGACAACCTTAATTGCATCAGTTCCCTTTTCTGAACCTCAGGAGTGAAACCAATTATTTGAAACACAGAGCTTCACAGTTCTACCTCCTTTAAATACAGTTGACACAATTAAAGCAAAAATTTATATGAAATTCAGAGACATGAAAAACTGTACAGGACACCTATTTCACTGAGATAGCCTCATGTGGCTAAAAATCCCAGCCTTGAACTTGCTGACACAGTAATTTGGTAACTTTTAACCTTCAAAACTGTGTACTTGTAAAGAGGTTAGCCTCCTTAGAGTTTTTGTGATTTCTGGATTCCTACATTATAGGTGTCACAGAATCTCAATTCTTGCTTTCATACAACACAATCCAAGAACTCATTTTAGTAATGAAAAATTAACCTACCTTATGCATCCATATTCTTCCTTTCCTTATAATATGTGTTAATCTATCCACGCACACTCTGTGAAGTGGCAGGTAGAAGCCAAGTTCACTTTGTGGAAGTATAATTGATAGTCCATATGTGCTTCTGTCTCCATTCCAGTTTCCATCAAAGATTAATGACACAATGATTACCCTTTTTTCTGCCAAAACAAAGAACTTCACATCTATTGCACCGCTTTCTGCATTCCGGAGTATTTCTCCATTCAGGGTGTGGTTAGCAAGAAAAGTTATTTCACCATCACTGAGAAGTACCTGTTCTGTCTTTGGAGCCCAGATATGCCGCACTCGGGGGCCAAGAATATTGTCCCAGTAAGCAAAAGTGGCAGCTAATAAAGGTGACTCGCCATTCAAAGAGATCTCTGTTTTAGCAACTGCAGGAGACGGTGGTGGACAAAGAGCTGACATGCCTGTTTCCTCTCGTGTGTGTAACTGAAATGCTTACATTACCTAAAGTTTTTGCAGAAAAAGAAAACAAACAAACAAACAAAATTAGAGCAGCCCTCATTACCATCTCATTGTATTTTTACATGGCCAGACAGTGACAAGACAAGGGGGAGATATTTTAAACCAAGAGAGGAGATATTTAGATTAGATGTTAGGACGAAATTCTTTACTGTGAGGCACTGGAACAAGTTGCCCAGAGAAGTGGATGCTCAATCCCTTAAAGTGTTTAAGGCCAGTTTGAATGGGGCCCTCAGCAACTTGATCTAGTGGGTGACACCCTTGCCCAGGGCAGGGTGGGTTGGAATTAAATGATCTTTAAAGGTCTATTCCAACCCAAACCTTTCTAAAATTCTCTTATTTCCAAATAAGACTTTCAAGCTGACTTCTACACCTTTACTGTAGACTTCATTAACTCAGTGTGTATACATAAGGAGATACATATATATATATACATNGCAGGGGCGTACAGCCCCTTCTCGGGAGCGGCGGGTGCTCGGCCCGAGCGGCAGCCAGGCGGTCTGCCCGGGCCACGTGGCCCCGCGCCCGCTCGGCTCCCAGGGCGCTCGCCCGAACCTCGGCCTCACCACCNTCAGGCTTAAAAAAGGAAGTCTTTCAGAGGTAGTGACGGGATTGCGTTGGTGTCCGAACGCGCTGCATGCGGAGCAGCGAAGGTGCTTGTGGGTGAGCTGCGTTTAGTTCTGCAGGTATGTGTGAGCACCTCTCCTCCCTCCTCGGTGCGCAGTCCGGTCTGGGGCCTGCAGGGAAGCCGGAGAGGGACTAACTGTGCCTTAGGAATTGCAGGAATAGGACACGGAGTAATTGCTACAAATTAGAAGAGGGAAGATTTAGGTTAGATATTGGAAAGGTACTGGAACACGTTCGCCAAGGATGTTGCGGGTGCCCCATCCCTGTAAGTATTCAAGGCCAGGTTGGACAAGACCTTGAGCAACATGGTCTAGTGAGAGGGTGTCCCTGTATGTCAAAGTGGGTTGGGACTAGATAATCTTTAAGGTCCATTGTAACCTCTTAACATTCTGTGCTTAAAGTCACCATAGTCACTTACAAGTAAGAGGTATTTGTTAATTTGCTACCTAGAAAGGAAACCTGAGGAGTACCCTCAGGCATCCTGAGGATTTGTGCCTTGAGCAGCTTGAACGGGTTCATATGGAAGGTCTTAATAGGAGGCCTGGAATGTGCTTTTTTTGAGTCATACCCTCCCACTTTGACCACAGAAATCACACTCCTCAAAATTCAAAGAATCACAGAATTAGATTGGAAGGAGTGTCTGGAGGTGATCTAGTCCAACCCGCACCAAGACAGGGTCACCTAGAGCTAGTTACACAGGAATGTGTACAGGTAGATTTTGAATGTTTCCAGAGAAGGAGACTCCACAGTGTCCATGGGCAGCCTGTGTGAAAATTCCTTTACTAATAGGCAGTTGAATAGCATCACATCAGAAAATGTAATCTTCAACCAGCTAAAATTTGCTTTTTATGGTAGTTGAATTAATGATTTTAAAAATAAACACTGAACATAAAATTACTTATGTCTATGTGTTGGATTGTAATTTTAGCTTCTGAGAAGCAGAGCTCCAATAAAAGTAAATGACCAGAAAAAATTTATGCAACCATTGCACAAAAGCTTGGAGGAATAGTGGAGTTGAACTGGTTTTAAAAGCTGTTGGTATTTAATTTGTTGAATTCAAAGATAAGGCATCAAACTGTGAATTTCACTACTTGCCTCTTGTCTAAATGTTAATCTTTGTAGTTTATTAATAAAGGCTTTTTGTTTTTAGTAAGATAGTATAGATATAAGATAGTATAAACTGATTACCCTATAGCTGTAGGCACCAAGCTCCACAGTAAGGAAAGTGTAGTTGAGATTAGGTCGGTAATGATATAAAATAAGTGAGTCTCTGAAAGTGCTGCAGTGATAGTGTTGGCAAAGTGCCCATCATAGCAATATGGTCGTTGCCTTTTCCTTCACTTTTGCATACTTTCTTCTTGCAGACAAGAGAGTAACAATCCCATTGCCTATAATCTGAAGAAACAAAAAGTATTTCTGCAGGTGCCTTTTGTGGACACATCAGAGAAGTGACAGGCTACAGTGCAAGCAGCTGTTTTTCCCCTGGCAGAGAATACATCTGGCTATGGAACCTAATGCTGCACATCTGCAAAGAAATTAGAGTATGCAATACAGAGAAGACAAAAATGAGCTCAAGTGAAAACACACTGCAATTTTTGTAACTTATTTGTGTTTTTGGTATGGTATCCTGAATCATCATTGTTGACTGATGTAATATTTTAAAATAAAGGAGTATGTAGGCAAAAAGGGAAAGAAAGAAAACAGAATACTGTGGAATTGAGGTGCTCAGCCTGGTGGAAACAGGCCATGGAAGCATAAGGTATTACCTACCTGTCTTGCTGCAGTGAAACCCTGCACACTCTCAGACCAATGCAAGTTTGCATCACTGCATAGAACTGACCTTGAAGAAAGCTAATTTCGCACTAATAAAATGAATAGTTTTCATCTCAGATTGCCACAGAATTAATACCTAAGGCCAAAGAGAGCAAATGAGAAGAATTGGTTGAGATTACAAGAAGCAGAAATGCTCAATGGTAGTATGGAAATCAGTGCTGAGATTATGGTTTATTGCAGACATAAACAACATGAAGGCAGGTTTAGAGGAAACAAAGCTTGCACTCCCCTATCCTTAGTGTATTCAGTCCTATAAGAAGTGAATGATAGGACTTTCCTCAGTACTTCTGGTTGATGGTTTAAGGCTGCAGTTTCACATTCACATTAAAATGAGTGAAATATTCTTGCACTGTCACTGTGTATATCGAGTCCCTTGTTTTAACTTGTTCTTAGAATCACTGGCTTTAGTAAGTGCTAGAGGCCATGCAAATTTGAGCTTGACCTGTGAATATAATTTGATTTGACACAACTTCTAGTATTGATTCTAGTTGCATCCCATGAGATGTTCGTATCTGACTGGTGCTATCTCTGACTGCTGTCATGATGTTACTACTTCTCAGATCACAGAACCATGGAAATCAGTCAGGTTAGAAGGGACTGCAGTCAGCTAGCCCAACCTCCCTGCCCAAGAAAGGTCATCCCAGAACACATTGCACAGGATTGTGTCCAGAGAGTTCTTAAATGTCTCTAGTGACAGACTCTTATATGTGGTTATTAAAATTACTAGAAATGTTTCTGCCAAAATTAAGGTACAAATGAGACCAGATGCTGAAGCCAATATTGTGGATTTTATTTAACAGAAAATGTGAGGCAGTGAGAGATAGAAATAGGAAAAAGGAGGATCAGGGAAGAAAAGGAGTGACAGAGAAAAATTAAATACAGAATGTATCACCACTCTGTGTAACCCAATGGTGTTGCATGGGTCCTCTTCTGGTCTTCTCAGTGGTAGGGGTCCCACAAAACACAAAGTCCAGTGGATTAATACACGTTCAGGAGCTGGTAGGCACCTCCTCTTGGAGGGAGAAGCTTTGCAGTCTTGCCACATGTTGTGGATTTGCTGCATCACTTGGATCACATGCAGTTCTCTGGTGGTGGAAGACCTCAGAAATGAGTCAGGGGAGGTAATTTGAAGATCTTCGGGGGTTTATGACCCTTCTCAGCTGCCTCTTGTGAATGTCCTATGTGTACATGGCCTTCGCAGAACAGGGGACTTACTCCTGCTCTTTGCTGTAGAGAGATTTCACCATCACACGCCCAAACCCCTTCTTCTCCACCACCCCCCTGGGCCTTGTTTACATCTCATCAGATCTGAGAGGGTTAGAAAATGATCTTATCTCAAGTTCTCTGTCACAGTCCAAATTCCAGTCAGGAGGCATATTGAGGAGGTGTGGGTGCTTTGGTGGTTGAAGACAGGCAATTGCTTCCTTGCAGTTTGACAAAAAGTCTTTCTATGATTTTGACAATGGTTAAGACATTCACAACATTTCAGTCCATCACACAAGACTCCACAACCTCTCTGGGCAATTTGTTCCAGTACAATCACTAAATGCACATGACAGTGTAGGGACCCGTTAATTAATTATTGTGACAGAAAGTAGCTTGCAATTCTAGACCCACTCAGTGGAAGTTAAAAATTTTCAGATGAAAATTAGGGATCCAGAATTTAGAAGTGGTGAGATATTTTATCCTAAGGGGAATCCCTTTTTTTTTTTTTAAATGAACCTTCACACATGGAAAAGGTAATGATAAAATTACTACAAAAGATCTATGTAGATGGATGGTGGGAGGAAGAATATATGTGACAAAAGAGCTTTCAGTTTGGAGCTCAGGGAACACTGGGCTTCCTCTGTCTGGATAGATGCCACTAAATTTTACACAACAACAGTTCAGCTCTGTGCAGGTTGGATAGATGGATTGTGGATTTAGGTAATAAAGATAATTAACTCATGCTTGACTGCTGAATTCATACTTGGAGCGCCTCTTCATTTAAAAAATGGAAAACTAGATTCAGTGTCTTAAAAGATGCCTGACATTGATTAGAAATACTTAAAATAAAAAAAACCCAAACCTTTCAAAGGTGATGCTGTTTTATTTATGATGGAGCAGAGGTCATGTTTTCTGAGTATTTTCTTGATTTCAGAGCTATTTTCAAAACACAGCAAGGCAGAATCTGCTATAATAAGCACTAGGGTAGTTTTGACTTGGCAAAATGTTAGGAATGTGGAGCCCACACTATATTGCTACATCATCAGTTAGAAATAAATAAATTATAAAACTCAAGGAGAAAAACATGCCACTTTCAATAAGCAGCACATAATATCCTATTATCTATCTATCTATCTATCTATCTATCTATCTATCTATCTATCTATCTATCTATCTATCTATCTATCTATCTATCTATCTGTCATCTATCTATCTATTATTTATCTATAGATGTACTTTGTAAAACCACGTTTCTTGTAGCAGTAAGAGCTTAGCTAATAGTTTCCATTAACCAATTTCCTGTGCTAGGCATATTTGTCAAATAAATGTATTGTTCAGGTGCAGTTACACTCCAAATTCACACAGCTGAAAACAGCTGATCTCCTCTGACCTGACCTCTTCCAACCCCAGGTGAGTGTTTGCACTCTCTATTTTCTACTTGTATTAATGTTTGTGTGATGATAAAACCACACTGTATCACAAATCAATCTTACCTGTCTGAAAAGAGCTTCTGCGTTGTTTGGGCAGGTAGGTAGGCATGGGATATAATGTTCAGAAGCAAGCATATATCATTATATCTTATTGATCTAACCATGAAACAAAATTGGTCATAACCTAAGACCATATTTTAAAATGGGAGATGAGTATTTTGGGAAATTTTCAAGTCTGAGAGATACTGAAAAAGCAACTTCAGCAGAGGCTTCTTCAATACATGTTACAAATGAAAAAGGCAGGAGAAACTATAGCAGTGCTGCTTGTTAGGACCATTACATAAACCACTTCCCCCTCATTTTCAATTCTTATGTTGAGTTTTACTTCCTGATTAGGGAAGGCTCTCAGATGTATTGATGAAAATCTGTGGGAACATCCTGTTTTTAAAAGTGACAGAGAGTCCCTGCAGTTTGCCACAGAAATTCTTCCTGCTGGCAATTAGCAACCACTACTCATCAGCAAGGTACTTTAAGTAGAGGAAGTCCTGTCCTTTACTCAAAGGCTTATGAAAATGGTCCAGTATTACTCTATTAGGATATCAGATTTGGGAAATATTTTAAAATCTGTGTGAGTGCATTAGCCTTTATCTCGCAATGAACAGTGGAGTGTAAAGTACTCTTCATATACCTTCCAGCTGCCATAAAAGGCAATCTTGAACTTTGGGTAGCAAAACAGCCTAGGTACTTGCCATCAATGAGCAGACTGTGCTAAAGAATTGCATTCCCTTCACAGTCAGGTATGGCTGAAGAGGGTTAGTCAGAAAGTGTGATGTTTAGTGGGCACTTATGTACTACCTGTTCACATACAAGTACTTTTAGTTGTTGAAGAGGGGAAATCAGGAGAGCCAGAAAAGACAATTTGTAATTTTTTTTGAAGTCCAAAGATTTTTATACTAGAACTGAAAGTGTTCGTGTTTTGAGTCTAAACCCACATATTTTGTGGTATTTTGTCTAGCTATTTTCATGGATTCACAGCATTTTTATAAGCTCCAACATGAAAACTTTTGAGACATGGCATTTCTGTATTTGAAGGTCTTTCTTTTTCCACTTTCAACAGAATATTAAAGTACACACTTTTTTAAAACACTGATTTTCTACTTCATTATTTCCAATGTCATTTCCACTTGAAAAGAGGACACTGCTTGTGCCTTATTGCTATCAGGGGTGTTACTAAACCATACTAGATGTAAGGAATGCTTACTGTTTCTGAAGGAAGTATGTAATGTATTACAAAATTACTGTCATATTCTCTCAAGATATATTAATGTACACTCTTAAATAGCATGGCAAGATCCCGGTTCTATTATATCTTTGGAATGACTCAGAGACTTTCTGCAGAGTCAGCAGAAGCTGGTTAGTATCTGGCTGACAAGCCTAACATGGGTAAAGAGTTTTCTCATGTTCTATCTGAGGTCAATACTCTGAGGCTTGGTGAGAAAAAGGCAGCAGCTTTCTGAAGTCAAGGTCTGTGCTGAGGAAAAGCAGCAGTGTTGTTCTGATATCACTGCTGCTTTAGTCCAGCTTTACTGGGTCTACTTGGTGTTACCAAAGCACATTGCTCCATAATCAGAAACAGTTTCTGTAAGACTTTGTGTAAACTAAAGGTCACTAAAGGACAAGCAGTTTTCATTGGGGGTCATTTAAAGTCGGTCCCAAACTTCATAGCAGCTAGTCAGCTATGACTGTGCTGACATAGCAACTGTCAGCAAAAGCAAACCTGTCTTCTGCTGTATTTTCTGTAATTGCAGTTTTCTGTAGTCAGTCAGCTTGATTGAATCACCAACTGTTACACGTCTGCTTTTCATATTTTTGCAATAAGAAGCCATTTGCTTTTCACTGGTTACCTTGGCTACATCTATATATTCTTAGTATCACAACACATTAAAGCAATGTATAAAGCTAGCATGATAACCTTTGGTAGCATGATACGTGCTTCATGTAAGATGACCACACTCATGAAATAATGAACTCTAGGGTGCAGCTTGACTCAAACTGTAGCAAACTGAGCTGCAAATAAAGAGACGAGATCAGCTGTATCACAACTGCTCTTGACAGATTTTTAACCAACCTGATCAGCCATGAAAGCATGGCTTAGCTTTCTAGTTCATCATTATATAGTGAGGAACTACAGGGGTTTTGGAGTGCTTGGGGATGTGGCAGAAGGCAAGTGTCTACACAGAAGTTGTGAAAATGTGCTAACACAGATAAGTCTCCTCACTACAAGAATCATTGTGGTCTTTCAGGTGTTTCACAATGCTCTTTTAAGCATAGGCGTCTGGACTTCTGTAATTATCCACAGCTCTAGAACTGTAGAAGTACTCAAATCGCCATTGTTAAAACAGGATTGAAGTGTTCCATTACATGTAGTAGTCTGAAATGAATTAGCAGTGAACTGTGCATTCAGCATCAGTGTCAGCAATATAATAGATAAACTGATACTAAATGCTTTCAGAATACTGATAGCCACCTACAAATTTTTATAGGCCCATTTATAATCCCCCAAAATTACAATGACATTCAGGTATGTTGCCTCCCGCAGTTAAATGGGTGGTGTTACATGAAGGTCACAAGCTCATTTCCCCTCTCCTGAGTATCATTATATGTGAGAGGGTGTTGAAACTGTACTTGCATCAGTTCCACTCCTGCAGCCCAGACCTACATGCCACTGAAGAAACCCCCTGCAACATTTCATAGGCACATGCCAATGAGGGTTCCCTCCACTGTGTCCTTCACAGAAATGGGGTGCATGTACCCAGCAGTGAACTGCACTGTCAGGGTGTCCCAGGGCTGTTCTGGCTCTGCTGTCTTTCCCACTGCTGCAAATGTTTATGCTGCTTTTTTACTGAATTTCAGAGTGACTCCTTTTTTTCCCAAGTCTCTGTTTTTTGCCCAATTACTGTTTAATCCATCTGATAGTTATCTTTAGCATTATCAGTCTTGGACAAACACCCCCTGAGACAGTTTTGGTTGTCCCATTCACACTCACCATTATGCTGATGTCCCTATCTGATCCTTTCTTCTTGTCTGTTTGAACAAGAAGAGGGGCCTTGCAGGCATCCTAGAAATCACTCTCGTGCTCTAGCTCTCTGAAATCTGGGCAGGGAAGTAACCACAGAAAGACGGTTTTGTAACTGAACAGATGAGGATATGGAAGAGTCAAATTCTGTCCTGTCTGATTGCATATTTTTAACTAGGCCATACATTTAAATGTATTTAAATTTATAATGCACAAGGCATTATAAGAGTAAAAACTGAAGCATAGAGCCTTAGAACCAGGACAGGCTTACACTTCAGATAAAATACACTGTCACTTTGATTTCCAGGTGGAAAACACATACTTTAGAGCTTTAGAGTGCTGGTCACTTCTCCCTTTTAGGTGCATGACATAGCATTCTGTATTAAAACTCCAACAAGTAACTGGGGATGGCTTTACTGCTACTCATACTGTATGTCTCTGTCACTGATTTCAAAGCTCTTACTTCTAGAACAAAACAAACTGTAACCAGAATTTCATGTCCAAAAGTTAGGGAGCAATTCCTAGAAGCTAAATAATGTCCTTTTGTTGCTCTGACACTGTTTTGAACATGTAGTGCTTTGGTTAAAATACTTCAAAAGAGTCTCAGTGATACAGGTGTGTTCTGTACCTGAAATGGTACGAGCTGAAGGGTGATCACAAAGTTTATGAAGCTGAAAATATTGAGCTAGTCTACTAAGTTGTTTATTTGACTTTATTGTCTCACTGCCAGCTCATTTGAATCTTCACATTACCATTCTTTTGCCATTATTGAGACATTTACAGATGTTGAGGAATCTGATTTTTAATTCCTACAAAAACAGTATGGTACTCTCTGCTGCTTTTCCATCCACGTGTGATAGAAGACTCTTCTGCTAGATTTCATGCAGAGCATTCTTATGAATTCTTCAGTACGTAAACTTATTTGTGCCTCCTCTTGAGCTACACAGAATTTCTACAGCTATTTTCCTACAGTTCCAAGGGCAAAGAAGTATATGCTACCCCACTTAGCCAGAATAAAAGTGCATATCCTAGATCCACAAGACACATAGCACCTACCTCCAAGAAGAGGCTTTGGGAGTAATTTGCATGCAGAAAATGGCAGTAGTTCTTTGTTGAGGAATAGCTGGATATTCAGCTAGACAGCAAAGCAGTGAAGAACTGCCACATTTGGCATTCCCTGCTCTCACAGTTAGACACTTGATTATCCAGCAACCCCTGTCACCTTGCTGCCATCACTGGCTGCAACTTCAGCACGAGTACTGCATTTGAATTTCCTAGAGCTGTAGGTGACCCAGAAGCCACTTCTACACTGAACTGAGCAGGGAAGAAACATGATGGCTTCCTAGGACTATGGTAGTTGCCAAGTCACATAGCCTTTCCATATGGGAAAATCCAGAAACAGCTCAGCACTTTATTATAATCATCTGGAAGGAGCCACATGTGAGTCTGTCTTTCCGTATGGGTGGGTGCAAGCCAAGTAGTAACCACATGATGAAGTGTCCGCAGGCTGCATAAATTTTAAGACTGTTGAAGGTGACTAGGTTTCTTCAAGCTGGCTAGCAATCACATCAAATGCATTTAGCAAACCCTCTGAGCTACATGTAAAGAACTCTGATCAGTGTGTGGTGTCACTTTGGAAATACAAATAGGATTTTATGATACATAGAGTGATTATAGATACTCATTAATCTCTTACAGTTAAGCCAAACAGTGACACAATAGGCAGGCGAACCTTGGGCAACAAAGAGAACTGCAGAAATAAATCTGTGTTGGAGATGGTTTTATTTTGCTGTGTCTTTTCTCATTCTCTGCATTTGCTTTTACTTCCACTGAGATCAGTGTCGAAATTTCCTTTAGATTTGCAGGAGAGGACAACCTTGCCTTGAGGCAGTGCAGGATGTTGACTGCAGCTGTCAATGACAGCTTTATCTTAGAACAACAATGTGGGTAAAATTCAACACTGTCTCATGATATGTATGATTACTTTCACTGGAGAAAAGATTTGGTAGCTTTCTGCACCTTCTTTAATTGATTCTGCTCTGAAACACTGCAAGCAAAGCTTGGTAAGGGACTTGCACTTCACATCTGTGGCATTCTGTCTTGACTCTAATAGGTTTTTTTTCCCTCTATCTTTTAGGCTTGATCATCTTGTTTGGTATGTTCAAATATTAGAGAGTCTTTCTAAGTGATACTGAAAAAATTGTGTTGTGATTCATCAAATATTTGTTTTAGTGCTTGGTTGGCTAGCTAAACTTGCAGTTGTTTATGGTAGATTTACGTCTTACAGAAGCTTTTGTCTACATACATAATGCACTTTTACTAGATGTTTTATTTCTACTTTATTTTCATGTATCACTGTCATGAGCATGGTGAAGAAAATGTAGTGTGTTTGGACACTGGGGTTTTATAAACAGGTGATGTCGGCACTGTTTTCCTCCTTGATAATTTCACCCACATACTAATTCCCAAACTCACATTCACTCACTCTTGACTTCCTTCTCATTGAGGAGATTGCTGTTGGTCATGGAGAATTAAGGGGAAAGTGTTAATTTTGTGCTTTTCTGGTGCTTGCAGTTATGGATCTTGGGTGTCAGTAGACAAGTCCCCAAGCATCTCTGGGCTTTGGGTGCATTTCCAAGGAATTTCCCCCATTTCCAAGGTTTTTCAATTTTATAAACCTGCTTTTCTTCATCTAAATATTATATATGTAGAAATAGATGTGATCTGCCTCTAAATTGAAAGGTTTGCCTCATGTTATAATATGTGTCTTTCCTCACTGGAGGATCTGGTCACGTCACTTCTGTTTAGTCCCAGTGTTACTACATTTTACAACAAGCCCATACAGGTTGTGGCTAGAAAATAGCAGACCTGTGCTTAAGAACTCAAATGCTTAGTTTTGGACATTCACCCCTCACCTCTATGGTTATCTCCTGCCTGCTGATGTTAATAATCTAAGGTGTTGTCCATGACAGTTAAAAATAAAACATTTAAAAGGTTTAATGAACTAATTATTCCATGTTTTGCTTTCAATTTTTCTTATCTTCTCACTGAAGAATCTTATCCTTACTTTTTTATCCATTTTTTTCTGAAAACATGTCATTAATTTTCCACTTGGGATTAAATTCTCAACAGGCATTTTAAAGCTACTCTGCTATGTGGCTTGTTGGAAGGGGCCTAATGTGGCCTTGTGTTATTGCCTCAATTGCAAAAAGCAGTTTCATACCAAGTTCTGAATTGTTAAGGACAGGCTATAGCAGTGAGATACCACATAAAGTATAACAAATGTTTATATTTAGGAAATACAAGAAAATAATCAGACAGAAACAACAAAGAACATATTGTATTGCTTCCTCTTCAAAAACAAAGACAATTCCAAAACAGGCTCTCCAATCATTCTTTCTGCTTTAGTAAAAGGCTAAACTTCAAGAGGGAGTTTTGCCTGAGAAACTAGTTTGGATTAATAACTAAAAACAGTAGTGCATCCAGGGAGCAATAAAGTTGGTGGATTAGAAATACAAGTCTAAGAGCACTGCTTTTTGCCATTTTGTAACAAGAATTTGTCATTTGTGCAACATGTAACTCCACAGGAATTTGACCCATACATCTCTTAAATTTTTGACCGAAGTGTAAGATCTGCACACCCTCACTGATGAGGTTAATAATTGTTTTCTTTCCAAAACGCAAGACAAAGTAGCCGGTATCCTGGGCAGAAGTGGGGAGTAGAAATATGAGATATTAGAACTAAAGTTCAGATGCTGAAGAATAAACTCCAGTGAAGAAGTGAGTGAAAAGAGTTATTTTTATTCTCATAATGTAACACCTAAAAAATACTAAAAGAAGCTTTGAATTTGTTGAAGGAAAAGGCAACACATTTTTCTCACTACTGGTTAATTTTTTTTCCCAGGATTTATTAATGGGAGAAGTATTAAACTCGGATGTTGGAGGCAAGGATTAAAAGGCTATAGTTTATATTTTTTTTATTCAAAATCAGTCAGCATGTAAGACCTCGAAAATTATTTCCCTGTTCACAGATTGTAAGTAATCTATCAGTCATCATAGTTACTGAGGCAAGACAGGAAAATTGCCCTGTGTTTTTTGCCCTGCTCTAATAGTGCACTTTGCAAGAAACTTAACACACTGGAATGCTGATTCTGCAATCCTCATGCTAGTTTAATACTTGTGAAAGACACTTTTTCATATATTTACTTTATTTTATCATGAAATGTAACCAGAGTGGCAAGGGACAAACTCACCACTTACTAAAATAAATATTTGAGACCAGAATCTGCAGCAGGAGTTAACAGTCTTGGCAAATAACATGTGTCTCACTAATGAGTTCAAACCAGTGCTGCTGCTAAGAGGATGGAACGGAGATGGGTGATAGTTCTTTATGGCAGTTCATACTGGGTTTGCATGGCAAGATTTTGGTAGGAGAGGGCTGCAGGGCTTGTGGTTTCTCTGAGAAGATTCTCCTGCAGCTGACCATGGTGTCAGCCTGTCCCCCTGCAGCCCATGAAGGTCCATGGTGGAGGAGATATCCTCCTGCAGCCCGTGAAGGACTCCATGCTGGAGCATGTGGATGTCCAAAGGAGGATGTGACCTTGTAGAAAGCCCATGCTGGAGCAGGGTCCTGTCAGGACCTGTGGCCCCAAAAATAGAGGACTCCATGCAGGCAGGATTTGTGACCTCATGGGGGACCTAGGCTGGAGAAGTCTGTTCCTAAGGGACTGCAACCCATGAAAGGGATCCACAATAGAGCAGTTCATGAAGAACTGCAGCCCATGGGAATGAGTCACATTGGAGAAGTTTGTGGAGGGCTGGCTCCCCTGGGACAGAACCCATGCTGGAGCGGGGGGACAGTGTGAGGAGTCCTCTCCCCGAGGAGGAAGGAGCAGCAGAGACGTGAGATGAACAGACCGCAGCCCTCATTCCCAATCTCTCTGTGCCTCTGGTGAGGAGAAAGTAGAGGAAAAGGGAAGTGGAGACAGGGAAGAAGGGAGGGGTAGGGTAAGTGGTTTTAAGGTTTGGTTTTACTTCTCATTATTTTATTCCGATTTGATTGGTAAAAAAGTCAATTAATTGCCCCAAGTCAAGTCTGTTTTGCCTGTGATGATAACTGGTGAGTGATCTCTCCCTGTTCTTATCTCGACCAACAAGCCTTCTGTTTATTTTCTCCTCTGTCCAGCTGAGGAGGGCAGTGATAGAGCAGTTTGAGTGGGCACTTGGTGTCCAGCCTTGGCCAACCCACCACACCATTACAAGACAGTCAAGGTCTTGTTTCAAGTTTTGTGTTTGGGTTTTTTTGTTGTTGATGTTTTGTTTAGAGTTTGGGTTTTTTTGTTTGCTTTGTTTGTTTTTGGTTTTGTTTTGTTTTGTTTTGTTTTTTTAATTTTTCAATTTGAATGCACTCTCTCTTGTGCCTCAGGACAGCTAAAGAAACAGGGTTGTTGTGGCCTGTTGGTTGCAGTGTGTTTTTCACCTAGGAAAGAACAATAAACCCTTTTTCATTCTTTTCCAAGAATGGCATCTTTCCTTGCTGCTCAAATTTCCTTACAATAAGCAGACACTTTTTAAACCTTTTTTTAATACATGAAGTGAAGGTACTCATCTGTTCAAAGTTATGTTCAGTCACATTGCCACTGTCAGTTTTCTAGATTTGTCTTTGTAATTACTGTTCAGATACCATGGGAACTTATATACAGCAGAATAAATGACTTCAGAGAGCTAGCATCTCTGCCACAGAAGTTCATATGTGAGCCAAACACGTGGCATGTGCTGATGTCATTATATTAAGTGCACTTGCACTTTAGCAGCTCTCATATGCTTGAAATGTCTGTGGCAAAAAGGTCATTTAGAAAAAAACACCATGGTTTCATTTGGTATTTGTCTTAAAGAAGGTTCACTGTAATTTGATGTGCAGAGGTCTCTACTGTCAGAAGTAGGTGGAGTACTGCTGACCTTCAGGGCTATCGGCAAAAAGACTGTGAGTGTTCAACTTCCTCTTATCTGCCCCTTTTGTTCGGTCTGAGGCGTGGTTTTGGTGGCCTAGTGTGTGACCTGGCATGATTTTCCAACATCTAGGTGTCGAGCATCCCAGGATCCATGGTCACTGGGGGAACACTGCTGACAACCTAAAGATATATGACTGTGACCAAGTTATGTGCTTTCAGTCTGAGATGACATTTTAAACAATATTGAGACATGCTTATTGCTAAATCTCTTCTGAAGACAGAAGTCCCACTATTCTGACAAGGAATAGACAAATAGTTATTGTAGTTCATTCAAAAAATTCAACAATTTCTGTGACTTAATACCATCCATAAAGTTGTTGAATAAGTGAGGTAGGTCCTTCTTGGCCATTTCCCAGCGTATTACAGCTTAAGTTTGTTAAGTTGTCTTTGGGGATGGTGTGAACTCACTAGTTCTTTGATTGCCACTTGCAATTTCAAATGTAAATTGTTGTCCTGAATGGGGGCTTGTTACCCAAAGTGCAGCACTGACTCACATACTGAGGAGAGGTATTTCTACCCTTTTATTCTGGTTTGTGCCAAGTAGCTGGGTGGTAACCCACAAAAGGCTGGCTCAAAACTTTACAATATTTACACATTTTAACAAAAAAAAGCATAAACATTCATTGGTTAAAATTTACATTTTCATTGCTAGTACTCAACCCTTATTTGCTTGTTATATTTCTCAATTCTCATGCCAATTAGTCCACAGGCACAGTTCTTCCTGACATTTGATCCATCTCAGGTGCATTTTGAGTAGGTGATCAGTGAGTCTGTGGTCACAATATCCCACTGCCGGAATTGCCTTTCCCTCAGTTGCCACTCAGTCCTGCTGACATTGCTCCCGGTGGCTTTTGTCCAGATAGCCAATTCATCCTTAGAT
>VWZF01003328.1:191303-259167 GCA_013396755.1 Sclerurus mexicanus
TACCTTGTACAAAGAGGACACATGTAAAATTGCCAGTTAGGCTATTTTGGTGATAGAAGAAACAATAAAACACTGTAAACAGTGCTAATGGTGCAGAATGCAAGTGAGTGAGACAGGAAGATACACCATGCTGTTATCTGTGTTTGGTAATTGTTATGCTCTCTTCAAGATTGTGGAGGAGGTCAGCCACATGAAGCGTAATGTCATCTTGCAGTGATTAATTATGGTCATGTCTAATCTCAGTCAAGAGTCAGTAATGAGCCACTTGCATTTTCCCATTCAAACATTTCTGTTGAGCATTTTGTCAGTGTGCAAATTATTTTAAATATTTTGCTCAACAGGTGAAGACACTTCACTTTGCAAGAGCAGCACCCTTAGTCACCCAGGTGGGAGGAAGAAGTTTTATGTGATGTCAAGGAGTCAGTAAGTTTTATAGGCAGACAGAGTGGAGGTGCTAGGCATGAAATCAGTTATAATGGGGTTAGAACCACCTTGTGGAGGGTTCATGTGTGAGTGGAGTGGGAAGGGATGGGTCAAACCTCACAGAGGTGGGGTGGCATCGTATCCCTCATGGCAGGGCCTGGAGCCCACAGAGGCAAGCCCCAGAGCAGCTGCCAGTCACAAACAGCCTGGGAAAACTATAACACCCACAGCTCCTGGAGCCTCTGACCCAGCTCAGATTGGCAGGGACAGTGAAAACACAGGCACTCACCCTGGCCTGGGACCCCAGAGTGGCCAGAGGGATCAGAGGCCCCTCCTGGGGGCTTTGGCCATAGAGAGCAGAGCAAATAAAACCAGAGGTTTTGGGGTATCACTTGTCACAGCCCTGCTACCTGGATGTGTGAGAGTTGTTCTGCCACAAAGTCTCAGTGCTAGCTATCTCTCCATATTTCTCCTTCTCTTTTCTTCCTCCCTCTATTTTTCTTTACTCTTTCTCTTGATGCTTTTGGTGGCTTGGAGCTGGAGGGATTGGATTTGACTTAAATGTGGTGACCTGGTTGAATACTGACTTGGGTGTTTTTGATTAATATGTGCTGAGTTGGTATCGTGGTGGAACATTTTGTCTAGCTTGTGTAGCCCTTTTTGAACTTTTGCCAAGTTCCCTTATTTTCTTCCCTAAATTAATAAAGAAACTCCTTGGAAACAAATGCTTGCCTTATTCTCTCGATTTTTTCTTAAGGTATTAAAGAACCCTGTAGATATAAATATTAAAGTAAAACTAAGCAGAGCCTGTGAGCCCACAGCTCTGGGACTGGAGTATAATAGAAGGTCTTGTGGTCCAATTACAGAACATTTCCCTGTCCAAAGAAACTAACAGACCTGGCAGAAAGCTCTTCCATCAAGAGGTTTTCTCTAATGCCTGCAGCCTGCAACGTAAGGAATCTAAAGATGATTATCATGCAAGTGTGTTCAGTATCCAGTCTAACAAGCCCCTGCCCCCTCTGCAGTTGCTTACTTTATTAAAAACATTTGTAATGATGCTATGTTAGAAGTTATGATGCTACTTTGTCTTTCACTGCAAGCTGACTTATTTTAAGAAAAGCTTCAAATGAGCTTTATAACAAGAACAGCATTTCTTATATGGGGGAGTGGTGTGGTAAATCTGTAAACTGAAAAAAAAAAAAGAGCCATCTTAGCAATATGTATAAGCCCTAGAAAATGCAGTAGGGAACAGAGCAGGCTGGTCTGAGACATGCTATCCTTGGGATCAACCAAACAAGTACCGCTCAGAGTCTCAGGTGACTACCCTGGCATGCAATGAGATATGGAAGAACATATGTGAATCCCCAGGGATTTAAATCATGTCATGTTATTGTGTAGGCTTTCTCTTGTACATTATATTGCACAGAATTGTAGGAAAGAGCAGAGGAAGCTTTAGCAAACCCAAAGGGAATCCTAATCAGCCCCTAACTCCCACTGGGACCAAGGGCCAGACAAAATGTCCTGTGTCTGACAAGGTCATGAGTTTTGGAGTCATGAACACGTACCAGGTTTCACAGAAATTATGATTAATGCATGATGAGAGATGTTAAGTGTGTTCCTAGTTGCATTACATATACTAATACACATTTTAGGATTTGAAAGTTGACTGCACTACTACTGGAGTTTGAAATGGGACAAACACAGCACTTTAGTCTGAGCAAGGGAGCGGCATAATCACCTTATAAACTCAAACCTACTCTCTTCTGCCTAGTGTTGCACAGCTGGTTCAAATCTCGACTTCACAGAAACCTTATTTGAGGATCTTTTATAACATCATTTTATTTCAGCCTACAAGGTCACACATGTACTTTTAGTTGAACTTTGAGTGCACTATTAAGTATTTTAAGATATCGTCAACTTCAACCTAGTGGAGTATAACTTTAATTTTTATACTTTTTAAAATGAAAATTGCTAAAAACATCAACTGTATGCAATGTTTAGAGGCACGCTTGAGCTATTTTTCAGGTAAATACACAAAGATTGTAATCCCAACATTCAGGCAGATGAGTTACAGCTTTAGCCCACAAATGTAATAACAATGGCATCTGATGCAGACTACCAGGGTTATATCCTTCCAGTATCATGCCGAAGAAGTGGTGGCATCTAACTAAAGCGTATGCTAATCAAATGCTTTGGGCAAATAGGCAGTGCTGCTGAATAAACACAAGGCTGCTGTAATCAGTCTCTACTATTTCCACTTGAAGTTTCTGAATAGAATTTAAAAGAAAAAAGTCTTCAGACAAATCACAGTGGAATGGGAAGAGGAGGTGTAATTCTAATTATTGAAGGGCAGCGAGATGCATGTCTCCTGTGAAACTAGCAGACATATGCCAACAAGCATGCTTTTGCAAAATGAAAGCTGATTAAAAATGATGTAGAGCATATGTTGACAGTAGCAGGAATTTCATACTAGATGCAGAAGTAGTGGCACCTTAAAAATGACACAGGCATTCAGATTAGTTGCTAGAATTTTCAGTGAGTACATTTTTCTGGCGAATATTTGAGAGGTAATCAAATTGCAAAGCATTAACTTTCATGGGTGGGACCAGGCGGGTCTTATGGACTTGGTCACTTACACCAGAGAAGAACATGTCCTGCAGACATTTCACTGGTCAGATTACACTGAAAATTTATACATTTGATTACTGCAGTGGTAATAGTCAGCTTGCCACTTTCTGATCATTAAGTTGTTTGCACTGAATTATGTCTACTCTGAATTATGTCTACTTAACAATTATCACTGAGAAAGAGTCCTGATAGGATTCAGGTGCAGTACCCTCACAGCAAGGATGAGTTAAATTTCATAATTGAGTACCTTAGCACCCAGAAAAGATAATTGTCATTCTTACTTTGTAATCATTAAAGCTCAAAAGATCATAATCTTGCAGCTAAATATATGTTTACAGCTAGGGAATTACAGATCATTATGATAGGAGTTTTTAGCAGACTGATAAAGGAGGCCAATTTTAAACTCAAAAGCTTTTATTAAGTTCATTCATTAACAACTCATTTTGTGCTAATGGTTAGTACTTAAACAATATTAATCATCTTCACTACATAGGTAAAAGTGTTTGTCCTTAACATGGATGTTTCAAATCACTGCTGTTTGCAGTACCAGGATGCTGATGCCATGACTTCAGGGCTGATGGCTGAGTCCTTGGTAGCCTTGGTTATGGAGGTGGAGGTAGCGCTTTAGTAAGGAGAGTCTGGTCACATATGGACCAGTCTTTTTCTTTCTCTGTCTTTTCACTCGCTGCCTGATGTCATCTCTCTCACTGCCTGTCTTTGCCAGACTCCTGAAAGAAGGTTCTCATCTGCTTCTCTTACTGCTTGCCTTGATTCTGCTTTTGTCAGTCATTCTTCATTTTTATGCAGCAAAATGTCCTGCCTCCTGCAGCCTTTTGTGTTTATCTTGTCCTTTGGCAACATTTTCTTGGTTGAAAGCTTCCTGTATGTGGCACAATGTATACCTGTTGGTGGTAACATTACTCAGATACATATGTAAACTGCATATGCATTGTGTATGTCCATACTATCACAATGGCACAAAATATTTATAAGCTGCCATTGGTTACAATTTTCATTACACTTCCATTGGGTTCAAGGAAAGCTAGTGATAGTTATACCCTGAGTACTGTGCACTCAGTTTCGACATGTCACAAATCTCTGTTTTGGTTACAGTGAGCTTAATCTTTCTCTAGGACAGGAGTAGTGCAACATGCACATCTATTTTGACATAAAAAAAGCTGCTTTAATTTCATGCTCATCAGTCTATAGAGGAGGAAACAGGCTTTAAAAGCAACGCTCTTGAAATGGTACTCTTAAATCTAGGGGTGCTCCTTGATTGTCCTCAGATCTGGGTTTTGTTTGTGTTGAGTTTGGTTGAAGCAAGGTGGGGAGGGCAGCTGAAAATATGGCATAGTTCTCAAATGTTCAACACTTGGTGTGACTGAAATACCCAAGGAAGATAGATATCTGAAAGAGAATGCAAAAGCCACACACACACACAAATCAGTGACAGGTATGTCTCATCCAAGTTCAGATCAACAACCCCCTGAACAGTTAAGAGAATGAAGAAAAGACAATAAAAACCAAAATGTGGATGAAATTTTGTATTTTGCAAAAGGTGTTTGGATTTGCTTCAACTCAGTCATCCTTAGATACTGTTTTAAAATCCTATTTTATGTGGGCAAAATACCATCTGAGATCATTGTGCAATTGCATTGCTTTTGTACCTAGTTCAGGCAAGATCTGGATGCATGGCTTATTTATTTTTATGTATTTAGACCCAAGGCATGTCACGGAATATTCAGTACAATTCCTATGCTGCAGACTATTTTTAATGCAGACTGGTATATAGCTACAAAATCCACATCCTTTCCCTTCAGAGAGCTCTGAAGAAGAACTCAACACCCATATATATGAAAACTTCTAGTCATGGAAATTGTGATTCACACTTCAAATGACTTGCAATGACTTAGGTTTTAATTTTAGCTAGATCTAAAAAAATGAATGTTTGTTCCTCTTCTGAAGCCAGTTGAAAGCACTTTAAGTGATAAGACCTCCTGAGTATCTAATTGGACATAAACACTCTGGATTAGCAACATGTGAAACTAAATCTCACTTTAAATGAAATACATAACTTTAATCTTCTTATACCTTAGTATAATAGAGAAAAACACACGGGTGCTTTCCAGAGTAATGTGACTGAAAGCTGTAGCACAGCATGGTGCAGAGAAATAACCAGTTCCTCCAGATGGCAGTAAAAAAACAAATAGTTTGATTTCTCAAAGACTAAACAAAGGTATTCTTCATAGATCTGACTAGAGGTATAGAAAGAATACAGGAGCTGCTAGTGTTATCCATCTCACAGGTATTGTAAGGAAAGGATATGAGTGTTATACGTATTCTGTGGAAACTCCCTAGAGAAAATAATAATGAAGAGAAACAAATTCCTCTCTGCTATGTCAGCACAACTAAAATTAAAACAGATGCCAAAGCCTGTCATTAAGGGAGACATTTTCCAAGACAGCAGTAGTTCAGTGCTCAAGTTACACTGAAAGTCACCCTTTTAGAGGCTCTTGCAGCTGTCGCTGTAACTTTTGTCTTCTCATTCAAAGGGGAAAAAAAGGATCTTTAGGACAAGTTCCCTAGTAGTTGCAGAGACAAATAGATGGGAATAAAACAGAGTGTTTCTAAGTGATAACTTTAAAAAACCTGAGTTTTTGTGTCAAAAATTAATGTCTAATTTACTCAGGGGGAAAAAAGAAAATCATTTTACCATTTTAAAAAATGCTGCAGAGACACTAACAGAAAAAATAAAAAAAAATCACAGTATTGTCTGATCTACAAAATACGCAACATCAGTAGTGAAACATGTACAGTTGTCACAATACTGTCAGCTGGAGGCTTCAGGATGGAGCAGGCAGTAATAACGCATGTGAAAAGCAGAAAATTTTGGGGAATGAGGGAGGTGTTGGGAGAGTTGCATGTCATTTTCCAAGGGATTACCTCTCTCCATCTGTGGACACCCAGGTCAGCCAATCTGTCTGTCTTTAAGTGATCAGCCTTGGAGTGCTTCTTTCTTTATCCCCACTGAAGAGCAGTTCAAGTGAAATCACAGTTTCCTTATTTATAATCCTTAATTCTGAACTGCTTGCACATACAGCCTATGAGTTAGGAGCTTCCTCAGTTATTTTCTTGCTGACCCAACTGACCTTTAATTTGGGGAGTATGTGCACAGCTGTAAACGGCAGCAATCTTTTAAAAGTAAAGCTGGTCACCTTTCATTTGAAATAAAAGAGATCAGAGAAATGAGAAAAATTACTGCAGCAAAAAAATGTTTATTTCTACAGTGAATGTTTCCCTTATTGCTCTCACAGTGAAGCCATGGTGAATGACATTAAAAAGTTATATCATGTTTTTATGTCAAAATGAGCAGAGGAGTGAAAGGATAGCAGTGAAGAGGCTATATGTATTTTTAAAAAAAAACCTATTCTGTAAAAGAATTTTAATGAAACCACTAATTTGTCCTTTCACAAGTATTTTTGACACAACTTAAAGTTTCAATACTGTTTTGAAGAAGCAAGGTACAATTGTTTTTATTACACCATTCATTTTACAGTGAAGGAATAAAAATGTATGTGTATAGCCATCTCTGTTCTTTGTGCACCCTGAGTTCTGTATTAGAATTTTAAAAACAAAAGCTGATATATTTCCTGTCCTCTCTGCTCTGATTCCTCTTGTCCTGTGGTGGCAAGCATGGTAGTGTATTTCAGAAGCCTAAGTAAGCTGTGGTGGGGCAGAAACAAGCCAGGAAAGGAGGTTATTGCTGAATGGAAAGTGGGGGGAAAAAACCGGGAGTGAGAGCCGCTTCCCTCACCTGTATCTTCAGAGCTGGGAAGGCGTGTGGCTACACTGCCACTACTCCTGTTTCCCAGAAAAGTGATCCTACTTCAGTCACCCCATTATTACTAAATAAGCTCTAAATGCAGCCATTCTGGGAGTGGGAGAGTCCTCTACAGAGTCATTTCATGATACTGATGTGCCTTTTTACATCCTCTTTCTCCTTATTTACTTTAGTCCAGTGGTTTCAAATGATGCTGTTGGAGGTGAACTGCTCCAAGTGAGAATAAGTACAAGGGTTTCAAGCTTACAGTCTCAGTCAAGACCTTGGGGTTTAAGGATGCTCTAAACGTATGTTTCGGTATATGATAGAGGATAGATTATATGATCCTCTTTAAAAGCATTCTTGTCAAGGAACATGTATAAATCATTAAAGGTGCTTTTTCATGAAGTTTTGGGTTAGGCTTCATTTTTAACTCAATTGTGGGAGTGGACTTACAGTATCAAGAATGGAAGAAGTCATGCCAGAAATGGATTTGTGAAGAAAATGAAGAAGCCAGCCAAGATGTCCCAATAACTGAAGTTTTCACTGTATTGTAAAATGGATTCCCTGTCTTTTTTCCCTGAATCACCTTTCTTCTTCCCAAAACCCCTTGGGAGAATTCTTATCTCCCTACCTTAATATGCAGGAATCCTTTCTTGTAGAGCTAGGTGAAGTCCCCTTATTGGCCCTTGGTTAACCCTTTCCCCATTGGTTGTTAAACCTATAAATACCCCTGACCATGTGAATAAACTCTCTCTCTTTGCACCCTCTCCAGTGGTCTCTGTGTGTCTCTCCCATGGGACATCTCAGGGACCGCATGGGCGGGGTGCAGGCGAAGGGGGAGCATCCCCAAACTCAATAATAAACAGTGAAGTTCACAGAATGTATTTTCTCACCCAGTTTTTTTCTTTTTAATGTAATGTCCTATGCCTCTAGCTGTAAAGGAGGTATCAATTTAAAAAATGAATATTGGATTAATTGTTGAACTGTGGGTGCTCAGCCATGGCTATAGGTTGGTGCCATCAGACAGTCTCCAACCTGAGTTTTAATTCTTTGTGAAGGCTGTAAATACCCTCTTTTCACTATCCATTTCAGTCTAGACCTAAAGTTACAGAGGAATGAAAATATCTAGAAGTCCACTGGCATGCACTTCACCTGTATACTAAACCTGAGCCTAACCATTGTTCTTAATGTCTTAATGTCACTAATATTAGCCAGCAAGTGATGAAGATGTTGGTGCTTGGGGATGGCAGGGCTGGCCCTTATCAGGAGTAGGTTGCTGTCATGTGCTCCAGTCAGGGCCTCAGGCTCACCTGTCCACCAGAGCTACTGTATGATAGCATACTGGCAGTCTTTTTGATACCTGAAATTCCTTTACAAAGAAGTTCATGCTTCCCTTGTAGTGTTCTTCAGAAGGGGAAATATGCATAATTCTCTACTGAGGAAGGATGGAAAAAAATAAATCAGTGAAGAAATATTTCAGCTGATTATGAAATTTCAATAGTTTGTGAAGCGTAAAGAAAATTAGTAAGCTTAGGAACACTATATATTCCCGTCTTGTTCTCAGCAATTATTATTCATGATAAACTGAAAACAAGCAGTCAGGCTTGATAAAAGATACATAATATTCTGTAAAAATGAAGCTTAATGTGTTGCAAAAGATACAAAGACCGTCGTAAATTAATACAGAAAAGTTTAATAATTTCTTTAGTAAAATAATGGAAAAGGGAAATTTTATTAATTTACATGGTTGCATGTTATTTTCCCATCTCTAGTTCTTGTTTACTGTGCAGAAAATGCATTACTGAAGACATGGTGATAGCTGGGTGTTCGACTATGTGCATGTCTTTGGAAAAAAACTTTCCCTGTTGTTAATGAATTACTCTGTAAAACTGGCTGTGGCAGGCTTTCACAGCCATCTTCCATGACTAACATTCTCTGGAGATCAACATGACGCATCCTGACACACGAAACAGTGCTGGGAGACAAGGTTGAGGGAGAGGAGCAGGGTGGCAGGGTGGGCTGTTTTCATGGTGCCAGATCTGAAAATACATTGGGCTCTGAGACTGGGAGATGAAAGTTTCCTAAAATATCCTGAAGTTAATGGAAGAAGGCACTAGAGCAAACTTAGTTTTGATAACCAGAGCAAGCCTGATAATTTTCAAACTCTAAAGTAATAGCAACTGCTGAGCAGTAGCCGTTGGTATCTGGAATAATACTTTATACCTGAACAAATATGAAAACAGCACTTTTCCAAAGTCCAGTTTGTGATGCTGACCCAGGAAAACTTTACCTCCAAATGGGATTAATGGAACCTATATATCTATGTGGCATTCCACTGCCTTTCTTTATCCAGGGGTAAATAAGCTTTGACAAAATTTTAATCTATATGTAAAAGAGTAGTATATCTGTAGCAAGAATCAGCAAACAAGGACAGGGGATATTTGCAGAGGAACAGTACAAAAAGAAGACAAATTCTTGTCCAACAATGAGACATTATCTCAACAATGAGATAAACATTTGATTTGTTTAAAGGACTGTCCTGAGTTAGCAGGGAAGTGGTTTATTTTTTCAGCACTTACTGTTGCTGAACAGAAGGGTGCCATTTCTCTCCTCTGAGACACATATCATACACCTGTGGGTAAATCTGTATTTGTGTTCTTAATGTAGTTTATTGTGTGTAAAATCCTCAGTGGTGAACCGAGGAGCCACCCTCACCATGGCCACAGAAAGGGGTGAACATGTCATGGTGCTACTGGCCCTTCAGAGAACTAGGAACTGGTCTGCCCTTGGGTGTGCTCCACTATGGCCTTGGTCAAGCTGCCCTGTTGATCAAAGGACCAAGATGTACCAAAAGATGTTGCTGGCACTAGATGTCAGCCAGAGCTGGAGTTATTATGTACAGCACCATTTTTGTAAGAGTCGCTGTTCCGTACAGCCATAAATGCATTGCTTTCTGTCTTCAATCCTGCTGTAATTGTGTGCTTTAAAACATACTTGGAGGTATTTGATTGTCTGATACAATAGTAGTAAAGGGCAGTTATATGAATAACAAAGTCTTTTCTAAATTTTCTAAAACTTCCCAAAGTTTGGACAAGAAATGTGGTGCCCATCCTGTAATATCACATGAGAAAGGGTACTGTGGTGGCAGAGGCACCTTTACCACTGATCACCATGGAAAAGTGAACAATCAGAACTGCTGCAGATAGCATCCAGCTCGCTTCAGAGTCTCTCTCACATCCAGCTGCATCATGCAGTGGAGTGGTGGAAGCCATCACAAACAACTGTTGTCTTCTACCTGGGAGTTATTCTGGAGTTCATTTTCCTCTGGCCTTCATGGCCTGTAGTTCTCTGTCAAACAGAGATTTTGTTATGAAGCACAGGGTTCCCAGAGGCATGACAGCAGCAAGAATCATAAGCACTAGTGACATAAGTGTGTTACAAAATTTCATGGGTTTAAAAGATTTTATCTGATTTGCTGAATAACATGGATTAATCATTCTCTGAATTCCACAGTTCCATTTGTTGTCTTGACCACCTGCTACAAAGCTTCATAGAGTACCAAAATCTTCCCTTTGAGAGAGAGGAATAAAAGGAGAGTGGATTATTTCTAATGTCATGCTGACAAATCTTTTCAAAAGGAAAAGGAATTATGAAGATCTATAGAGAACTTTTTCCTGAAGACTGCCACAGTGGCTTGCATCATCATCCATTAGTTAAATAGTCCTTATCCTTCCCTAGTGTTTACTGTGTTCTGTTCAGAGAAAATCACATCCATTTTTGAAGCCTTTTTTTGATGGTTGAAATAAGTTGAGTTTATTCAGTTCTCTGGCATAAACTTAGTTCTTCATCGCCAGGCTTAACAGGGGTTAATACAAATTATAAAAGTGCACAAGAGAGCTATGAAAATGCAAAAGCATGGACAAATAGTGGAAGAAAACTATGATTTCTGAAGTGTGGACTTGATAACAGTCTTTTAGACTTTTTAGAAGGAATAGTCCTTCTCTGAAGGGCTCCATGTGATAGATAGTATTTGTCCAAGAGCCAAAGGCTCAGTCTCACATATGCATCTGGTTAAATTCAAAATCATCTCCATGCTATGGCTATTATGTTATCCGTTTGTACTGTGATGCCTGCAAAGCTATGCGAGGTGATGGGAGTGGAGCTGACAAGGTCCATTGGAACAGTGTCAGGGTACAGATGCAATGCTGCGGGGACCCATGGCTTTGTGCTCTCTGGAGTGCTAATGGCAGGCAGGTGTGGGGAGAAAGGGCTTTTCTGTCTGGAGAACATTCAGGGACTGCCTGCATACCAGTTATAAAAAACATGCAATCTTGCAACAGTGCTGACAACTATATTATTAAGGGAAGAAAAAGAAATTAATAACTTTGCCAGATACCTTTTTTGGAGGGAAAATATTGCACCCTAAAGCCTTTAAACCTTCATAAAGGATTATGCAGGCTTTTAGGGAACATGGCAGCTTGAAGACCAAGTCTTAAGCACTGAAAAAGTAGATGGCCCTTCAGGATATCAGCAAAGAATGTGAAAAACTTTCAAAAAATTTCCGTTCTGCCCAAACTTCAGTTGATGGACAATTTCCACTGCATCTGAGTACTCGTTTAAAACCCAATTCAGCAAAGCACTTCAGTGACTTCTTTCTTGTTCAATGATTTTCCTCCTTGACCTAAATTACTCCGCTCTTATGAATTTAAGAATAACATAAGAAGCTGTGACAAGTCAGTCTCCCTCTCCTGCAAAGCTCTGTAAGTATCTTCTTCACCTTATGTACCTTGATTAAACAGACTCGTTTGTGAAATTGCTAGTTGCCATTGACTGGTCAGTCAACTAGAAGAATTCTTGACAGGTTTACGGTGTTCTGCTGCAGACTGATGCAGGAAAAGGAATTAAAGAGCAAGAACTATAATACATCTGATAACAATCCAAGCAAAGACTCAAAAAAAGAGGAGAAAAGATCTTAAGTTGTAGTGTCTTAAACTTGAGTCTCCTTTGGAGGGATTCTTGTAAGTGGAAACACCTATGAACCTTTTCATTGTGTAACTGCTTACTCTGTACAGGAAAGAATGTCAGTGTTCTGCTAAACTACATTTTTATCATGTCAGCTCTGTTTCTCCCCTCATTTGGGTCAGTGTTCATGGAACTGGGCACCAGTAGTTTTGAAGTCTGTACTTTTAAGAACCATTTTTTCATGTTTACAGATCACCTTAAGCTGACAAATGTTGTAGGCATCTGGGTACTTATGTCACACTGCAGAATTGGGGTTGCTGAAATGTAACAGTGGGGAAAAAACCTGTACAGTATTAATGCTGCTTGGTTTTTAACTTATATATAACTTTTTATTCATTTTTGATGATGTCAATTAACCTGAACAAAAAAATTTGGAAAAATAACACTGGAGCCAATTTATCCTGTATGGGTTCACATATTTTTTTATGTTTTTTCTTGTGAGGATACTGCACTACAAAAATTCTCTGGCAGTGATTGTTCTCTAGAGGTTTTCCATTAAAAGTTTTTATGCTCCATAGTCCAGTGCAGTGACTTTGAGAAGCAAACAGAACAAGGAAGTCTTCATATATCTAGCAATAAAACACAGGAAAAATATTACAGTTATACTAATTTTTAAATTTTTGACTGTATTCAAACTTGTTTTCTACCTTTTTGTTCTCTTTTTTTTTCTTTCCCTTTTTTAAAGAAAATATTCCACTGCAGTTTCGAAAAAAAGCAATGAAAAATAATGGGATCCTAACCCTAGAAACCAGTGAACCTTTAAACAAAGCAAGGACACTTTGAAACAGAGCTCTTGGTGCTCTGGTGGTACTATAAACATCATCAATAATGTTACAAGGAGCAGTGTCATCCTTTTCAAACTGCAGCATACTTCATCATTTGGTAAAGTTGTAGCACAGTTACACAGCTGAATGATATTAAAAAGAATACATATCAGAAGGATTTCACATCATTAAATATGTACCATCCCACATGCTTTTTGTCATGAAATAAACTTTGGTGGATGGCAAAGAGGCTGTGAGGGTCTATCAGGCATGAGTAAGCCATGTAATAAGCTTTTGCAGTAACTGAATTTTTTAACAGGATCCTCAGGAGATATTGCTCTTCCTCTTTCCTAGCAGGGAATTGGATTCTGAAAGAGGACCTGAAAGAGGAAAAGATAATCCTGCAGTAACTGAGAAAGAAGGGACAAGTAAACCCCATATTCATACTCTTTTCCACAGTGAATGTGATCAATAAGCAAGGAAGAGTCAGTTTACAACAGTTTACAAGTCAGTTGTCTGAGAGGTTTTCTGTGAGGAGTATCAAAAGCTCTTTCTTTCTTTCTCATCTGTCCCTTCTAGTCCCATCACCTGTCTCTAGGATCATCATTTCAGGTTATTCTGGCCCCATCATAGCTTTCCCAGCTCTCCTGTCCCATCTTAGGCTCAGCATGACAACAACTTCTGTTAATGGCCTTACACAGTGTTTCCCATTAGCATCTTTCTCCCTAGCCTCAGTTAAAAGATCTGTCAGTCTGAGTTGTGCTCACTGCTTCCTGGACTTCCCTGGCCTCCCAAAAAGCTGCTTTGAACTCCCAATGAAAACCCTTCGTTGAGCTTATAGCCTTTGCTTGCAGTTGTCATAGGAGAACAAACTTGTAGACCTTAGAGGCTGGGTCTGACATCTACAAGAAGAAAGGGGGAGAAGAAGTAAGCAGAAAATCATGCAAATCAGGAGAGACAGAGACAGAAATATGAAAGAAGCAGAGTTCAAGGACAGTGGCAAACATTCATCCTTCATGTGGGAAAGACAATTGCAGCTCTTTCTGTAATGACTAACTCACAGCTGACAGGAGGTAGAGGTTCCAGCCATCCTCCAACTGGGTCACTTATTGTATCCCATGTGTGTTTTTTTGGTTGACTCTGTTTCCCAGCCAGAGATGTTGTAGTAGTTGCTCCCAGCAATCAAGCTTGAGATGAAGTGATGACTATGAGATGAGACAATGACAGTCATCTGAAATGTGCAAACTCAAATCACTTAGGGAGGTATTACTATGGAGGTACCTGTTCTCTGCATCCATGGACAGGCTGATAGGGTGGCAATATTAAATAATAGCAAGGGAGAATCTGATTGGAAATCAGAAGTTGTTTCTGGTGTTGTTCAAGACCTGGAATAAACCATCCTGGGAGGGTGTGGGCTCTGCCCTATGTGTTTGTGGGAGCAGGTTGGATGTGTACCTGGCTGGAATCATTGTAGTGGTGCTGCTTCACCTTCATGGCAGGGCAATAACTAAATTGATTGCAGCTCCTGGTAGGTTTTATGATTTTACAAGTGTATTGCAGCGTGTAGGAGGAAAAAGAAGCTCTGCAATATCACAAGCTATAAAGTGTTCCCAGTGGAACTGCATTTAATTAGATCAGCCCCTCCCCCCCTTGCCAAAAAAACCCCACTCAAACTAGCAAAAAATGGAACCAAATCCTAGAACAGCACGGAGGAAGCAAAGCTGTACTGATAAGGAAACATTATCACTTTTGAGAGGAATGTGACAGAATTTCTTGTGCCAGTCCAGAAGAAACAACAGGTTTTTTCATCTAGAAATGCACAAATTTTAGAGGCTTACCAAGTGTAATGAAATGGTGGCATGTCTAATAGACAAGCTAGCAGTCTGCAAAAATGAAGATCACACCAAGAACGAGTCTGCTCCAGATTTTAATTTTTCACTATGTTGTGTATTACATATATTTGAAACTTCACTGCAGTACTGAGATTATAACCCCTCTTCTTAAAAAGTACAGGCCCCTGCCTGATGAATTAATGAAGACTGTTTCAGAGCCAGAGTAGAGACTAAAAGCTCTGCAACACAGATCATTACAGTCAAATGGTCTTGAAAGGAGCCATTAAACTCTTAAAAGGCACTAGGGCTCTTAATTCAGAAAGAAAGAGGCAACAGTGAGGATGGGAGGAGTGGATTCTCAAGAATGGAAATTTCAGTATTTCACCCTCAGAAAGAAAATTAGTTGTTTGGCATGTATTATTGCCTGAGACCCCTACTTATAGTCTTTTCTATATTTAGCATCACTCTGAACATTGATTTCTGTTCTCTAAGTAATGCAGCTCTGCTAAGAGACATTGATCTTGGTTAAATGACATTTTGTGTTAAAAAAAATATTCGGAGATGACTTAATAATGCGAGGTTAGTAAGGAAGTGAGGCCTTTATGGCAGATTGCTTTTTTCCACTCATGCTCTTCAAATGACGACTGAAAAGTAATAGTTCTTATAACCAAAGTATTTCATATTAGAAATGACAAGTTTCAGGGCTGTGTGCGGCATGGAGACTCTTCCCGCGCTCACCAGAAGGGGTCACTGTTGAAAGCTAAATCATCATCGCCAAAGCTGCATCAACAAAGCACAGCTACCTCAGCCTGTACCTGCAGAGCAATAAAAATTTCTCCATTTTCTCCATTTTCCTAATGTATGACACCCTGTCATGAAAGAGCTCTAAAATGCACAATCTTAACTAGGACTTACACTACCAATCTTAAGGGCAATAAGTGTGTATTAAGACCCCAGATCAACAAACTAACATTGCACAGATCTGGAACGATTGTTTAATGGTTAGAAAATATTTTTGCAAAGCTTATAAATTATGGAGCTACAGAAATGCTAAGTGCTAACATATCAAACACACACAGCAATCTTGCAGCCGTTTTTACATGCATATGTATGTGTTTCTTGGCTGCAAAGTAGCCGGGCAATTCTTGGAGATTATTCATCTTTCTCAAAACACAGATAAATGTGAAGTGTTCATTCTGGGAAGCAGCTTTTGATTCTACACAATGTATATTTCTGCAAGACTTGAGGAAGGAGTGAAGAAAGAGATCTAAGGTGATGTACCTTATTAAATGGAGTTTCTTTGGCAGCACTGTACCTTGCAAATTTTAGTTTTCTTTAAATCACCATAGCTACTTGACATAGAATCATAGAATATCCTGAGTTGGAATATATGCACAAAGATCAAGTCCAACTCTTGTCCCTGCACAGGACACCCCAATGCCTGACAGCATCGTCCAAATGCTTTTTGAACTCTGTCAGGCATGATGCTGTCACCACTTCCCTGGGGAGCCTGTTCCAGTGCCCAACCACCCTCTGGGGGAAGAACCTTCTCCTAATATTCAGTCTTAACTTTTCCTGACACAGCTTCACTCCATTCCCTTGGGTCCTGTCACTGGTCACTGCAGAGAAGAGATCAGCGCCTGCCCCTCCTCTTCCCCTCACAAGGAAGTTGTAACTGCAATGAGGTCTGCCCTCAGTCTTCTCTTCTCCAGCTAAACAGAGCAAGTGACCTCATCTTTGACTTTGACAACAATCTGTTGAGGATGACCAGCTCTTTAAAAATCAACGGTCAGATAAAATGCTATAAAAACCTTCAAGAATTTCACCAGAGTTTATATATTCAGACCCTTGAATTCTCTCTTCACTGAACATAGCAAGTTGGAAAGGAAAAAAAAAACCCTCTCTAAGATATGATTTAAATTTCAGTGATTGAAAGTCCAACACAGTCAAGTAGGTAATTTCTCTAGGAACAGATAAGAAAATGTGGACACTTTTGTAACAGTTTTGGTCTTACAGAGTGAGCAGCAAGCAGCCCAAGGCCAACAGAGGCCTGGGACAATGTGATACTTGCTCAGCTGCATGGAAACATGGCAAAGAAAGTCTGTGCATTATAAAGCAAGCTGCCTGTTGGTGTAAATCTACAGTTTGTATAGTGGCATTGGTTGCTTGTTTAGCACCTTTATGAACTGCTTGTGGGATAGGAAAGTCACTATTCACATCTTTTGAAATGGAGGCATTGCCTAGAGTTTATTTCAAACACAGAGCAAGACAGTTTACCACACCTTTCTGTCCTGTTTTCATTTCATTATTACTCTTATTACCAGTTTTTCTAATTCTGTCTCTGATAGGAATTGCCTTGTTCTGCATGTGATAGCCTGTAAGTTTAGTCCTTGTATAAAGAGCCTGCCCTTAGGAGTCACTTCTGTCATTAGTAATCACTGTAATTGAGATAAATTTGTGTTCATAAACTGGGAAATGGCTACAATGAAGCAAATAGAAAACAGATTTTTTTTTTTTAATATAAAGGATTCATATTTAAGTTTCCAGTTGTTTGGTAATCTTCTGCATGACTACTTTTGTGCTTGTGTGTTGGTGCCAGTTCCTTCATCTTGGCACATTTTAATTTTCTACAGCACTATGTCCTGCTTGCCTCATTACACAGGAGTGATCTATGACAAGCAGACATGTTTATACATGCAACCATTTCTATGGCCTTGGAAGTGACAGCAAAAAATAGCATCTTGTGCACATTCTTTTTCTCCAATTCTCGTGCACTAACTTGATCAATCCAGTTGTTTCCCTTGGACTTTTCAGATACAGAAATAGATAATTGCAATATGTTCAGCTGATCTGAAGATATGCCAAGTTCCCTGTTTAAAAGAGAAGGGTTCATTTCACATTTTATGTCATACTCATGATACTGCTCAGCAAATAATTGTATATAATTTGACATTTTGAAATGAAGTTTGTCTCTCCCAGAGAGATGCTGCATCACAAAGGTTATGAGTCTGGTAAAAAAAGGTTAGGTACAGGTTTGTGATATGTGTTAGGCAGAAAAACACACTATATAGATCCTTACTTGCCTTAAAATTTAAGTAAAAAATTATCTGTACGAGGGTCTGAAAGCATAGCAAAGGAGAAACTGAATTTTAGAGGGAAATTGACATCAAGCCATACCTCCATCTATAGAACACTAAAAGGTCTGTGATTCCCTGTTAGCCCTTTAAACTATTGCAGTTGTGGGGTACAGACGTCTTCCTTCTTCTTCAGACTATCATGACCTGACTATAACCTGATGCCAAGATGAAGCTTCTAAAACGAACATACAGAAGCACAAGTAAATATTCTTAAATACAATTGCATGTAAGTTAATAGTCTATATGTTTTCCTAATGAAAAACAGCCTATTTTTTCCAAAATATGTATTATACCATATTTGCTATACTATGGCTGCTGCATAATTACTGTGTATGTGTTATTTTAATTTATTTGTGCTTGCGATACTGTCTTTTGCAAAGCTGTCCAATTTTGAAACTGAACCTGTCACTGCATTTTTTTCCACTCTCAGCTTTTTATGTTGACATAAAATAATGTTAAATACAACCAAATGTCTGGATTTCTAGAAGGAAGCTTTCATTATGATGCATTCTCAACTCTTTGCCAGTGTTCACCTATAATTCAGTGTGTACTTTTTGTACGTATCATACTTACATGTGTGCATATGCTTATGTGTATAATATTTATATAGAATAAATGCCTTATTACCCGAAAAATAAGGGAGTTTTTTTTCTTTTTTTTTTCAGATTCCTTCAGTTCTTAGTTTGAATTTTTACCACTGGTTTTCCAAGAATTGAAATATTCCAATGAATTTCTGGGTATTAACTTCTGTTCTCTTCCTGAGAGTCATTAGGAGCACAAGAAACATTTTTGCATGTCAGTGCCTATGTCAGCATGTTAAGTTGATCTGGCCTCAGGTCAGCTTGGCAAGCAGCCTGTTGCTTGTCTCTGTGATGGCCTTGCAGGATATGTCATGAAATAGGCACCCACAGGACCACATCATGTGCCCTATTCTGGGTATGTGCTGTGACAGCAGCATGCTGTGTGCTTGCTTGGTGTCACAAAAGGCACAACTTCTCTCCTGGGAATATGGCAGGTGTTAGGACTCCTCTTTGCTGGACTGCTCTGAAGCAAATAGATCTTTTGGAGGAATATTTTACTTTGCTGCAAAGCCTCTAGGATGATTATGGTGAGGGAAAGTTTCTTTCTATGCATTCATTCTGCATCAATATCACATGTTTTAACAGAGCTAGAGGATGTCCAACACATCTTCCTACTCCAACCCAAATAAAGCTGCAGCTCTATTCCAGTGCAGATGTAAGGCACTGAATATTTCTACCTCCTCAGGCAGGCATTCAGTGGGACAAGATGTGTGCTAGAAAACAGTTCTGCCATTTCTCCAGGTCCGAATGCCATCAATGAAAGAAGATTTACCAGTTTAACTGTGGATGGCATCAGCTTATGGATACATCTGCATTGCATTGCATATTAGGGATACTGTGCTTTAGTACACTCTGTATCTTCTTGCTGAGATGGACTTTCACCTATATTTAAGAAGAAGCTTTGATGTTTTCTTTGTTGTAGATAAAAATTCATTCCATCAGAAAATACTCAACATCACTGAAAGAAACATCCACCAATTGGATTCCTGCCTGTGGGGAGAAAAAGATTTATTTTTCATTTTCACAGTAGATTTTATGTCAGTAAAGGCAAGCAATATCTTTTTTCTCCACAAAAAGAGTACCTTTAAAGGAAATACACAGACTTGCTCTCTGAAATCACTCTTCTGTCACGTTTATGCTCTCTATCCATTCTCAAAAGTGAGTCACTGTTTTAACGTACATATGTGCTTATTACTGAATAAGAGAATACCAGGAGTCACCATATTCAATGGCAATATGTCATAACTGCATCCTTCATTGCAAACAGAACACTCTCTTTCAGATTTCTGAAGACAGCTACAGAGAGGGACTCCTTCAAAATGGATGAAAACTTGAATACTAACATTTTTTCTCTCAGTTACCTAAATGTTTTTAGCTGGATCTTCAGGCCTGATACAAGGTGGCAATGGAAGATGTTTCCAAGAGAAAAAAATTGTCTTTTTGCTCATAGTTCTACCATTTCTGTAGTTTATGCTATGTCATATATCTAAAATTCAGAAAGAATCAAACTCATTTAAGAGGTAATTAGACAGCTAAGTGTTAGTCAGCCCTATACATAAAACTGTCAAGATCTCCTTGTCAAAGAATAGCCCATCATCTGCTCACCTAAGTCACACAGAGAACTCATTTCTGTTCTGCTTAATTCCTAGTTGAGGAATTAAGTGGTATAGAATTAGTTCTTGCTCTGCTAGAACAATTTGTATTTATCTATGTAAGTCATACATGAGTAATTCTGGGCAATATCTAATATCTGGTCTTTACAGCATTTATAGTTAAAACAAAGCCTTCTGTAAGCTGCTTTTTTTTTTTTNGCTCTATTGTTCCAAGAAAGAAACACTTTAATAAAGACTTGTGTATATGAGCCTCAGTCATGCAAATCTCTTCTTAATACATCCCATATAAAATTCAAGAGGAAAAGGTCTAGGCAGGTTTATCAGGCACTTAAGTGACCATGCACACTCATGACCTGGGCTTATGCATACAGAGGGGATGGAGTTTGCAGTAGATAAGAGATTTTATTGTTCAAAAAGCTACCAAAACCTAGATTGTCCCTCCCAGCAAGCCCACCTGCTTGTAAAGTAAGTCTGTTGAATCTTTATACAAGGAAGCATAAATAAACCTAGTTTTCTCTGTTCTTCACCAGTGTGAAATGGAGCACAGCCCATAAAACCTGTGATGTGTTATGTTCAGCAACAACTCAGCTGACATCCGTATGGTGCACAGTGGTTTTGCAAGAGTGGGCAGAAAGAACAGAGGAAAAACAGAGGGAGCACAGAAGAATGGAAATAAATTCTGGTGTGTTCTCCTTCCACCAAAGGTAAAACAAGGAGTTAGGACAGGTAACTGAAGGTACCAGCCTCTCATTCTGCAGCAGTGATTTTACATGCCTCACTTCTCGGTTGATAGAAGGCAGGAAAGTAGAGGTTTTAGGGCATGCCACACAAAATTGAAGATGCAATTCCTTCCTTTGTAGATAACATCTGCCTCTGAACAGGCTGTTTTAAAAGGAATAAGATAACACAATCTGTTTGTGAGTGCAAGTTAAGGACAAATCCTAACTGTTGAATGTGCCTGACAAGAAAAACAAGAAAAACATGGGAAAAACATAACATAAGAAAATTTCCAAGGACAGGTCAGTAGAAGAGACACAATAAAATAGTTTCCTGGCAGGTTTTCAGTGCTCATGCCAATTCTCAGAGGTGTTTAGAGAACTATCATACTCTGAATCATAGTAATATCCCAACTTCCTAACATCATAGAATAGTTTGAGTTGGAATGGATCTTAAAGGTTATCTAGTTCCATGCCTACTGCCCTGGGCAGGGGCATCTTCCACTAAACCAGGTTGCTCAAAGCCCTGTCCAACCTGGCCTTGAACACTTTCAGGGGTGAGGCATCCACAATTTCTCTAGGTAGCCTGTTTCAGTGTCTTAGCACCATCTCAGTAAAGAATGCCTCCTAGCATCTAATTTAAATCTCTCCTCTTTCAGTTTAAAATAGTTCTCCCTTGTCCTATCCTATCATCTGCCTGTGTCAAAAGGTACTGTCCATCTCTTTTATAAGCCATTTTTAAGTACTGAGAGTCCTTAATAAGGTCTCCCCAGAGCCTTCTCTTCTCCAGGCTTAACAGCTCCAGCTCTTTCAGCCTGTCTTCAAGCCTCAGATGAGGACAAGATGAGCTGCAAAGGGCTGAGGGACAGAAAAAAACCCAAAAATCCTACTTTCAAATTAAAGTTTAAAAGGTATTCCACATGGGATAGAGTCCAAACACTCATCATTATCAACATGAAATATTATGGTTTTGTTTCTCAGCTCTGTGCTAACCCATTTTGTACCAACTCTCCTACCTCACATTGTGGTAGGGAAACTGCATCTATTCCAAAGTTCAGGGCTAGCTTTCCACACAGTCATACCACCTCTGTTGTATTTGTTCCAGAAAACACATTGCAGTATGTTCAACTGCAACAGACCAACATGTGCCAGTGATCTTCTTTGCTTCTTAGAGATTTGCACCACCTTTTCCTGGACTCTTCCTACTGTCTAGTAAAGAGGTGTTTCTCAGTTTTGTTTTCTTCATGGCATTTTGTTATCAGGGATGCCTTTTATTTTATTATCCAGTGTCATGATTTCTGCTATTTCTACTAAACAAAGACCTATGTTCATATGTCCATATGGGCATTATTTTCTTATCTACTTCATTAGTTACAGCAGTAAGAGCAAATTAGGCATATCTGAGGAGACAGTATTACAATCATATACCATAATTGGTTTCAGGAGTTCCCAAGATTGTATTTCATCTATCTCACAGTCACAGCACTGCTTCAAAATCCAAAAAAACATGATGACTGTTTATTTAGTAAATTGTCTATGCTAGTTATGCTGTAAATAGCTCCACGCATGTTCATACCTTAAATGCTTCTCCCTCCCCCCATCCAAAGAGATTCAGAAAGAAATTAACAAATACATTATCTGACTTGTTCAAAAGTTGTTTTGTGCTTTAGGCACACATTCTGTTCAGTTACAGGCCCTGTAATATGAAAAGTAGGTAGGTTGGAAGGGACCTGTGCAGATCAGTGTAGCATAGCCTCTTACTCAAAGCAAGACTGACTTCAGGGTTAGGTCAGGAATATTGTGTTAATGTTTTAGGTTCGTATGCACACAATATTATGGGGATAAAAGGTTAAGTATGAAGCATGTAGTGGTCTGGTGTAGGCCTTAGATCGGAATGTACTGAATTGGCCTAGAATTGGCTACAGAAGGGTTCTCAGATGAAATTGAGAAAACTGAGTATCTGATTTATGAAAAAAACACCAAATTTCTGGATATGATCTAAAAAAATGGCAAATATGCAGTTATATAAGTTATCATGAAATCAGTTGGGACTTTAATATGAAATAAGACTACGTGATATGAGTTGAATATTTAAAAGTAAAAAAAAAAAGGCAAATTATTATCAGGAAGCAATAGCTACAAAGGCCAGGGAAATTGTTGATTATTCCTTAGAAAGACAGTATTGGTCTCAGGACAAGGTAAATGTAAAAAGTAGCTATGGGGAGAGATTGATTTACAGTACCTTGGTCACTCCTCTTCTTGCCCTGCAGTTGTCAACAGCAGCACTATGAAGGAAAAAACAATATGGTGCTAAAGTGCCAAAGGTGTTTTCATGGTTACACTGAGAAAGCATTGTTTGCTCTATGAGTGTGCTGGGGGCAGTAAATCAGACAAGGTTATTCACTTTGTTACCTTCCATATGTTCTTCTCAGTCATGGAGAAAAAGAAAAAGGAGGATAAAACCAGGAAAGCAGGTGTAAAACACAAACCCACACTTTCCAGCAGGGCGAGACCCTTATGTGTCTGTCAGGATAATAAGATTGCTTATTTAGCATAATATAACAGACCTGCTGCCTGCACCTCAAGGATGGTTTGATCTTGGTCTCTAAGTTAGAGTAAGTGGAGTCAGTGTACCTGCACAGGTACATCAAATCTTGTAATTACATAGCTGCATGTGTGAAATTGCATTTGACTTTTCAGATGATCTGAGACCCATTGGTATATAGAAACAAAGAAAAGCTGGAAGTGGGATAGAAGTATCCCATAAAATATTCTTCTTGGTTTGCAGTCTACACAAGCTTCCATTCTACTCAGAAACAATAATAAAGGCTTTCGAGCATACACAGACACTTTTATATAACAACTACAAGGAAACAATTACATGAAACTTATTTACCTAATGTCTTCCACTCAGAGGTTCTATTCATACCAGTTTAAAGGAGAAGGGGTCTCAGGTGGCTACCTTTAGAAGTCAAAGATATATATGATAAGGCTAATAATGTCAGAAAGGAGACTAATGATAGAAGTGATATGACAAGCAGTTAGGCAGGTGGTGCCTTACTGAGACAGGTGTGGAAACTGATGTTACTGAAGCTATTGAAGCTGATGCTGGAAGACAGGAGAGACAGCTCATTTATAACAGATACAAAATTTGTGGAACCATTGTGCCTGATTGCTAAAAGATTTAGCAAAAAACACACAAAAATGTGGTCTTGCACTGCTTGACCTGAGGCTGGTGTTGCTCCACATCCCTTCTTCAAGTCTAAACTTAATGATCAAATACAACAAAACCCGCAAAAAAACCCCCCAAAAGATAATGGTTTATGTTTTTGGTAATGCTAACAATTAGGAATCCACTCTCCCAGTCTTTACTCACATTAATATTCTTTTAAGTGCATATTTGAACATATCTGCACCAAACAGGAGAAACAGCATGAAACAGACTTAAAAGTAGCACTGTCACTTGGTCATCTCCTTCCTGAGGAATAAGTTGAGGAAGTGGTTACAGAAGTATTACTCATAAACCTGACAGATACAGGCTATCAGGAAAACAACTTAGTGCCAGTTCACTGAGATCATAAAATATTGTTCAAACAGTCCCAAGGTCAAACTTCCTTGGTTTCAGAAGGGTCAAAAGTTATTATACTTTCTCAGAAAATACCGTTCTGCTTATTACTCAAGTAATTGGAAACAAACGGCTGATGTTTGGGCAAAGATAAAGAACTTGCATGTGGCGCAAAAATTGTGAGAAACTGTGTCAAATCTATTGTGGAGAAGGAAAAGTGAAAAACATTCCACAGGATTATTTAACATAAGGGTATCATGATCCCATTATGAGGCTACAGGTCCAAAAGAGTACCTCTGATTTTTCTTGTGCTGTTTATATCAGTTTGCATAAACATAAATTTTCACAACCCAGCCAAAAAGTCTTCCCCAAGCAGCAAAGGCTCTCCCTGTTAACTCTCAGTGACACGGCATACAGCCAGCAATACCCAAATGTCTCTTCATGTTCATGCTCACTACAGGGAAACAATACACTGACAGATTAGCAAAGCTTACTCCCCTGCAGCATCTCGTCTTCAAAGTGAAGTTCCTGTGGTGGAACTATTTTAGATTAGAAAAATGAAAAGACAGAGACCATGGTGCTGTGATTCTGCATTCCCCTTCACACACTGGGTGACATGGGCTCCCTGCCATGAGGATATCTGCTTGATAACCTGCTTGGGGATGGTCCGGCCCCAAAACTATGTTTGTGCTCCTTACAGACATACTGAGGGTGAGTCCTGGGACTGCAGGGTAAGCAGAACTGGGCATCATGATACTTCCTCAGCAGAAGGAACAGATAGAAGATGGCTTGGAACTTCTGTACACTTATTTTCTAGCCTAATAAACTGTAATCCATTTTCCATCTGTCCCTAGAAAGGTTAAAAAAAAATATAAAAAGCAACAGAAAGATAAGAGGAAGATAAGAGAGGTGAGCCAGTCTCCCCTGCCTATACCTGAAAAACATGGATCTGAAGTGAACCTAAGGAAATGGCAATATAAAAAAGGGACACCATTGAATATTCACAGCAACAGATAAATGGCCTAATCTGATCTCTTGGGACCACTGTGTACTTTTAAAATTGGTTTGCTTGAGGAAGTTGACTGTGTCTTGAGAGTGCCCATATTCCAACACATCGGGTAGCCAGCCATACATGGTATCTGTCGATACTGAATGTACTTGGAGGCCGTGAAAGACAGTGCTACAGAAAGCAGGAGAGCTTTCCACTGCACATGAAATGTATGCCTGGCTGTCATTCTGCATCTAGGAGCACTCAGCTTTGTTCTCTTGAAGTATTTTTATGCTTACCATTTCAGCACTTGCCCAGAGCTTAAATATTACAGGACAATTTTTTCTGATAGATATTTTGATAAAGGCATACTTAACAGAAGAGCCCTCTGATTTTAATAACCATATCAAAGACTCTTCTTCTGATTAGGAAGCAGAGTATTTTCTTACACTGGCCTGTTCAGCTGAGGCTTTCTGTTTTAGTTACTTTCACAAATTCACCTTCTTGTCATACAATTTCTTCAGGTCTCATTCATTTTATTCTATACTTGCTGACAGTGTCTGGGCTTCTCATTTCAGCATCGCTCTTCAGAAATGCAATTGACTTTAAGCACTACTCTATTCTTCAGGTCATTTAATTGCAGTGAATTGAGCCCTCCTGAAGGTGACAGCTCTGCAAATTCAAAGGGTTCTGATCAGTTCAGAAAAATTGCTTTCAAATGTAACTTCTCTTGACATTACCAGAGCCTTCTGTTAAAACTTTTTCCATTTTCCAGTCTATCATTTTGTTTCTGAACAAAGATGGCTTTTCTTTGAGTTCCAGAAACAACTTTCAACTGTCTAATTTTTCACCCTTCTTCATCTTTCAGACTGCTCCACTAAATTTAAGATCATTATAAGCACACTTTTCTGCCTTCCTCCTAGTTCAACCCTGTGTAGTCATATGGCCTTTTGTAATTCCTCTTCTGCAGTGCTTTCCACAGAGGAAGGCTCTACATTTCAGCCAATGCTATGACTAAAATCAGCCACCAGAAATCATAAGGAATCCATCTGTGCATGGTGCAAAGCCTGAGCAGAGTGCTGCACAAAAGAAAGGAATCCATCTTGGAGGCTGTTGCTGCACACCTTCTCAGTCCCCCTTGATTGCTGGTCACTCACTATCCCTGAAGAAGGGCAGGGGTCTCTGATCAGAGATGTTAGCCCTCTCAGCTGCACCCTGCTGAGGGTTTTGCCCTGCATCGTGTCTGCCTGACTCCTTCTGCCTGTCCAGGCAGCAGTGAGTGCTCTTCCTGCCGGCAGGGCAGTCAGCAGGCTGCTGCTGAAAGAGGTCATCTGCCTCTGCTGCTCTCTCCCCTTTTGTCCTCTGCTTGTGAAAAGATGGGACCTAGAGGCCAGCAATGGCTTCAGGAATGAGAAGTGAACTGACTAAGCAGTGATTGCTTCTTGTGCAGAGGAAAAGAACTGAAGAGCAGGATTTTTCTTTTTCATGAAAAAATGCCTACTTACAGCTCTGGCAGCAGTTGGAAGTGTGTGGATCCCAGAAGAGCATCATCCAGCATCTTGAAAGGCATATGCATATGATGTACTGTAATCACAGCAACAGCAGGGTACCAAGATGAACAATTTCAATTGATTTATCATGTCTTCCCCCTTCCTTTTCTATACTCTTTCAGATCAAAAATTTTAAATTTTTATTCAGATTTTTAGTCTTTCCAGTATTTACTAACACAGTTATCAGTGTGGGGTTTTTTCCCCCTTGGTGCTTGCAGTTGAATGGGTAATAGGAAAAGTCACAATTAGCAAACCAGTCTGCATTAAACCTGACTTATATCTTTACATGTGAGATCACAACCATACATCAGGAGAGCCTTTGGGAATTGAGACCCAGACAATATGTTTTAAAATGCTGCTGCCATACAACTGCAGTTGGATTAAGAAACTTCCCAGTACATCTAGGGAGTCAAACTGCAAACTCTTTCTTAAAGGAAGGTCACCTTCAGTTCTGGTTTCCCAAATCACACTCTGTACTGTTTGTTGCCCTCTGCTGTCAACCTCTGTCATCTTGTGTAGCTTTGCACATTCAACTTTACCTTTACAGAATGCAACCTCAGTTGGTATTTCGCTCTTCTTCAATACACTTGTTTAAAAAAGTATACGTCACTTTATACCACAAAACAAAGGCTGCACACTCCTTTCTCTTGCAACCAAGAAAATAATCAATAATAGAACCAGTGCTTCTGAAAGGGTTACTGAAACTAATGTGTTTCAAAAGCCCTGAAAAAGATTTAAATCAAAGCACAGCACTATTGAGCAATTAGAAAAGATGCTAAGTCAACTTGTGAAGCAATTTTCACTTTCAGACACAACTGACATGAGAAGAAATGGAAAGAATGCTAATTAGTAATTCAGTAGGACTGCTTGAACTCAAAATCAGGGGAAGAACTAACCTTTAATTTGAAAACCTGGTGTTTACTCAGGCAACTGAATTCAAGCTATATAGGAACCATATAAAAGAATTGAAGAGCAATGAAGGCAGCTCGTTGCTGCATTTCTGTATATTTTTAAATCTGAAATGAATAATAGATGATACCATCCTGTAAAAATATGTACTGAACAGCAGCAAATGCCAGAACACTGACCAGCTCAGTAACAGTAGCTCCAGCTTCTTTGGATTATTATCAGAGATGCTGAGCAGAGCCAGGAGGAAAAAATCCTATTGTCTTTTTAAATCACAGCCATAAAACAATGATATCTACAAACACATGGGTTTTTTTAAATAAAATAAAAGCCAGACAAAAATAAACCTGTAATTTTTGTATCTCTTTTGCTAGGGTCTCTGGGCTAGAATAGTCAAGAATTTAGCAGAACAATATTGGAGTATCAGAGGAGTGTCAGGAATCAGACTGACTATCCCCTGCTTGCTCATTTACACCTACAAGTTTCAGGTCTGCAGACATGGTAGATGTGTGTGTTGAATGCTGTGAGTAGCAGGGCATGCAGCTTTTCTGGAATGGAATCTGCATGGCAACAGTATAATCACACAACAGTGGTCGCCAGCTTCCTTAAGTACCTTGAGCACAGTGTTATTCATTTCAGTGGAGACATGCCAGATGTGGTAGCCAAACATGGGGAGAAACCTGACCATTTCAGTAATAATGAGGGCATTATCTTTTTTTTTTCTTTTTTTTTTTTTTTTTTTTGTCATTTTCTACACAGTACATACAACTGGAGTGTGAACTATGTTATTGCCTAAAACAACATCTGAGGGAAAAATGTGCACACACACTTGTTTAAATAAATAATATTTACTGCAAAAGTGCCTGCTCCCTGAGTTGCATGCATTCATGACATGAAAGATGACTCACAGAAGGGGTCACTATAAAGCAATATTATTTGAGCTTTTTATTAGAACCTCGTGCTCTAATACTAGACAACAGCATCATTCACAAGGGAATAAGAGCTTGTGGGCATATGAATAAGGAGTGTTGTACAATTACAGAAACACCTGTGCTAAATAACCTTGCTCTCATCCCCTAGGAAAATCTGCATGCTCAACAGTCCTGAAATTTCTCTTGTGTATATTAAATTGCAGCATAAAAACATGATAACACAGGCTAAAAAAAAAAAAAAAAGAAAATATTCTTCAAGGGCATATATATATAAAACCTATGATTTTATTCTTTTCTTTTTTTTTTTCCTCCTAAACACTGTCCGCAGTGTTAAGACATTTTTTACTTCTGAAAACACAAAGGGACCTCCCTCCACATAAAGAAACATTCCTTTTCATCTTGCCATGGTGGAAAGAAATGATCCTTACTGATTTTAGGCTCTAACGTTCTTGTGAGTATATTTGTGGAAAGCCTGTCCAAGGCTTATCAGAACAATGTCTGTCCTGAAACTGCTTCTTTGGATAAAAAAGGTGTTTCTTCACCTCCTAATTTTTCACAGCCTCCTGTATTTGTGAGAATCTGGAATACTACCTGCCACAATGAATAATACTGCAGAGAGGTTACTGTCAGCTCCCAAGGCAAAAGACTTTTGATTAGGGATCTGACAATCTTTCAGGCACTCATGTATCATCACACAGACACAGATATTTCAGTCTTAAGTGATGCTAAGCATTAGCAATTAGCTCAGCTTGTGCTCATACACCTTCAAGTGTGCAAAGACTGGGTTGCAGGTTTCTCTGTAATAGTGCAGACACAGCTTGGTTGGATACCAAATTAAAGCAAGACAGAGCATCCTTCACGGGTCACTGTTTGGCCTAGAGTATGTTATAAATTTCACATTGGCTACAAGTTGTACTATTTAAGCACAGGAGATTGCAATAGGGGTGATCATTTATAAAGGTAGGGCTTCTCTTGCTAAAAACTTCTAACCTGTGTCTGTTCTTTTTCAACCACAGAATGGCCCTCTACAAAATGGACAGAAAGTTCACAAGGAAATTCACTGTCAATCTGTCACAAATCAATTTAATTAACCAGTCATCTGCATTCCGTTTTTCTCCTTCTCCTTCAAACCAAAGGAGAATTAGTCCTTAGCACAGGGTTGGAACATTTAGAGAGCAACAAGATCAGATCCCTAAGTCCACTCAATTGGCAGGGCAGAATACAAACTTTTGAAAAATCATGGAAACGTAGACTGGTTTGGATTGGACAGGATTTTAATGGTCATCTAGTTTCAACCCCCTGCAATGAGGAGGGACCTTCCATTAGACCAGGTTGATCAAAGCTTCATCTAGGGTGCTCCTGAACACTACTAGGAATGAGGCTTCCATAAATTCTCTGAGCAACCTGTTCCAGCATCTAACCACTCTCAGAAAAGGTGAAGAATTTTTTCTTACTATCTAATCTAAATCTACCTCATACAGGACTTTGTGCAGAGGAAAAAGGCAGGAAATGCGGATTCTCCAGCTCATCCACAAATTTGGCTACAATAGAACCAAATTTGCAGTGTCATAGTATGGGCATCAGATCTGTACTAAGAATGAGTATTGGAGGAGCATGGATGTCTCCTATACCTAATGACAAGGGAAGAGTCTTTTCTGTGTTCTGGAGCGTGAGACAAAGGGAAAGGATACTGTGGTTGTAAAGCTGTCACTATTAGGCTGCTTTATGGCCAAGAAGCTTGCCCTATATATATGACTTGTAGCAGCTCACTTGGTCTTCATCTACAGGCCTTCATGTCTCAACTCAAATGTCACCACTGTCTGTGTGGGGAGATTTTATAAGTAGATAAGTCAATTGTCAAATGTTATACTGATATTACAGTTCCATGGCCGTGCTGTGGATCTTAGGCATTGACAATGCTAACAGGTTAACTGAGAATTTGCTGTTAGACTCTTGGGGTGACGACTGGAGCAACACTTCCATGAATTTTACAAAATGATTTGTGACACAAACAGCCTGAATTCTACCTATGGAACTCTGAGTAGTCCATGCTAACTTGTTACGGAGTTACAGAAATGGAAAAAGAACAATGAGACTGCTTGATGAGAACGGGCATCAAGAAGGAGAGCTGCAAGCAAGAGCAGTTTCCCACAAGGAAGAGTTTATTATTGCACAATTGGGTTGCTAAGGGTTCCCTAGTTCAAGAGTTTATAGTTGTAAAGTTGAATAATCTTATGTTGTACAAAATGGAGTTTCTTATTCTCCCTCATGTTATCCCTGCTCCCTGATTGGCTAGGTTTTGCTGCAGTGGAATTTTCCCGTATATGGTTGTCTTCACCTTCTTTTTCCTTTTATGGTTGTGATCCTCCCCTAGCTTTCCTTTTATATAAGAGGATTTGCATGCTCCTCTCAAGTTCAACCCCCTTTCCAGAAAGTTCCACTATGGCCTTATATAAGCTGGTGCCATTGTAATAAATGGACCATTCCATCATACCCCTGCCTGGAGTGTGCCTCTCCTTCTTACCCATGAAGGGTCTCGTCACTAACCCTTACCCACTACTTTTTGGGACTCGAGGATAAAATACAGTGGTAGTCAAAGAATGAACAAAGTTTAAATAGCCACTTGTATCAATATTAGATACTCTTAGAAATTATTCTGAAAATAATTAACATCCCTGAAGCAAAAACTCAAGCTGAAAAATGGAGTAGGTCATACTGTCAAGTCAATTTGAACAGCAAGAGCTTTATTTAATATGAACTTTACAAACTCTCCTGCTGTTCAAAGCCACATCTTCCAGATGGATATCACCTTCCAGAGGGAATCAGGAGAGAACTGCAATTTAGAGTTTCACTTTGCAATGGGCAAAGACTGAGGGAACACTTGGTTAGCTCATCTACGATCACAGCACTTTGGCCTGCCCATACAGAAAAGATACCTTGTAAAGGGATCTTTTTTCCCCTCTTCTCTTCCACTGTGTAAGTCCAATACACAGCTTTTACAAGGAATAGAAAGGTAACATATTGCTGAGGTAACAGGAAAACTATAATGACTTTCCATTTACAGCAAACTAAAGGGAAGACAGCACAGCTTATCCAGCAGCTTTTCTATGTTCACTTTCATTAATTAAAAAAAAAAAAAAAAAAAAAGATTGTAGGAGGAAAAATTTGAAGTGTAGGCACAAAAAAAGGATCCAGATTCTGTTTGGAAAGTAAGGACAGGTAGTTCTTTTTGCTTGAAAGATTTAAGAAAGAAGAAACTACATGTTATTCAAGCAAATATCCTCTTTACTTTGGTACATTAGATAGCAGAGTCAGAAGGAGGCTTGCAGAAAAAGCAAAGACAAGAGTATTTGTGATCACATATTTCCTCCATCAGACTTTTAATTCTGCTTAAACTGCCATCATATTTCTTCTCCCATAAGCCAAAGGGAGTGCATAACGTTTCTCTCTATAAAACCATCTCCTGCTCCCTATCTCCACCAAATGATCTAACAATGTGGATCTACTTTAAGACCCTGCTGCACTTACAGCTTGAGGCTGCAGCTCCAGAACAGCTTTCCAGCATTGCTGTCATGCAACAATCAGGGCTAGTAAGAGGATGTAGCCTGCTATTCCCCGTATAATTGTCGCTGTCCCCGAAACTGGTATCTCATGCAGAGCCTCAGAAGGTGTGAGAAAGTAAAGCTTACTAAGTTTGTTAAATAGAGGACATAACCTCATAAAAACTACTTTTTTTCCAGGGGAAGGTAGCTGAAAATATCCCTACTGAATCTTGAGACTGCATGGCCAGGTTTACAAAACATTCTGATTAAAGGGAAAATGCTGATTCATTTCTATTATCTGTCAGGGTTATTATTTCCAGGGAGTGGTTTATGACACAGTTGGCACCAATACTTACAATCATATACAACACATCAACACAATGGCTGTATCGTTTTGACTGGCCCTTGCTTGAGTTATAGTAATGCCTACTGGCATTGTCTTGTTAGAGGAGGCTTGTGTCAGCAGTTCTGCTTCTGTATAAACCCATTTGTTTAGGAGATTATTATAACTTTGCCATAAATATTTTTCTGGAGTTGAATTATTATCATTAGCAGAAGTAATACTGATAATATCTTAAATTTATATTTTGTCTTTCAACCCAGGAATTCCCAGGCACTTTTAGGGATGCACAGAGAATATCATAACTTTACTAATCCCTCAGCATAAGTCCTTTTCAGGATAAAACAAAAAAGACACTGTGAACTATTCCCAGAATTTTTTCATGTGGAAGGAAGTGTGTCTAGCACTTTCTTAAGAGCAAAAAGTCAGATGCATTTATTTGTATGCCCATAACCTCTAAATACACAGTGAAACCAAGAGTGCATACAATGAGTTCCTAGTCATGAATGCTTCTTAATTTCAACTTTTGTATTAATGTTTTTAATAGTACTTGATGCATTAAGGTTTTTGTGCTTAACACAAATTATATTCACAACAATTACTGTTTTATGGATAGGTGAAATTAAACAAGAAATACTCATTTGCTTGCCAAATGGACAGTCAGGTGAAAAACTGAGTTGATATATAGGAGGCTTGCGAAATGGTCTTAAGTCTGTCAAAGGAGCAGAAGAATCGAGAATCAAAGAAGCATTGACACTTCAGCTGTGAACTCTTTAAGGAACCAAGTCAAACAGCCCTGATATATTAAACATCTTTCTCTATACATTTTTTGACTTAATGTCATTATGATAAATTAAGCAATTCCTAAATTAACCAAAGCCCAAAGGACTGAAAGTCTCACATTAAAGATGGTCTGCTTAGAATAGCTGTGATTCATTGAATGCAAGGAGGAATGTTTGGCATCCATAAACAAAAGTAAGCTGAGAATTAGCACAAAACTGACAGTGAAGAAGATTTTGGCAGGGAAGTCTTTTGCAATATGTTATTGCAGGACTTTTCCCTGAACAAGATATGTCCAGTATTCTCCAGGCATGACAGTCTGCCTGGGATCTACAGTAGAGACGTACAAAGTCAACCAAATGACCACAGCCGTTCATTCTCTTGCAGCAATCTTGAATTAAGGAGAGAAATGATAAGATGCTTCTTTCTTGCCCAGGAAGTTGAGCTCTAGCAATGAAGGGTCACACTATGTTTCAGTCTGCAGGGGTCAGCTATGATTCCAGTTTTTACAAAAGTAAGCATATATTAATCCTTGTAACAGTCAGGAAAAGTTTACTTCAGCATATCGCCGAAGAAAATTTGAGAAGTGTAGGTGTTATTTTTCTAGCACATGTTCAATAGCATTCTGTTCTTACTGTGACTAAATCAAGCAGAATTGAGTTGCAACCTGTGACAAAGACATGACCTCATAAGGCCACAAAATCATATAGTCATAGAGTAACTTGGAAGGGACCTTAAAGCTCATCTAGTTTCAAACTACCATGATCCATGAACATTTTCCCTGGAAAATCAGTAGCTGTCTGAACCTCTGTCTACTGGAGTAGCAGACTCTGTCCAAGCTGCTGTAGGGAGCATTTCATCCAATTAGTACTCCTTTGGGATCCAAGTGGAAATCCCACCTATACAGGATCCTTGTTCCTGGGTACTGCCCTCTGCAGTGAGAAATATACAGATCCATATTTAAAATATTCAGATTTACCTGAAATTATTTATGATAGAAAAGGAAACTAGATGATAGAAAACTTAAACCTAACAACAACAAAAATATTACCACTGAAAGAAGATGACTGGACCAATTTCTTACTTTTCATTATTAAAATCATGAGAGAAGATTTAGGAGGTAGAATTGTTGTCCATTTAACTAACTTCCCTTCTTGATGCTGAAAATCTCTCGGCATAATTTCATGGTGGATGATAGTCAAGAGATTAAACTAGATAACAATAATGAATCTTTCTGGTCTTGAGCTGTATTAGTCAATTTTATAGCATGCAGAATTCCTCTGACTGTAGCACTCAGTGCTGAAGTATTTGATCCACATGCACAAGTTCTTTGATGCAATCTAGTCAGCATTTCAGCATAGTGTTAACATTTCAAATAATTTCCTATTCCAGAAACTTACATGTTTTTTTTTTAAAATTTAAATTATTTTTAGCAGAATGATAACATGAAAGAAGGAAAACAAAGATATGATAGTGCAGGAGTCACATTCCCATATTTTCAGTTTCACATACCACTTTTAAAACTCACAGATGGAAGGCTTAGCAGTCATGGATATATGACCATGGGAACTGCTGCCCATGACACATAAAAGATCAAACACACGCCATGGGTAACCCCAGTTTAACAACATCCAATATTCCCTTTCAAGGTGTGAAATATTTAAGACACTCCATCATACAGATGTAGATCTTTATTTCATATTCTTAGGTTAGTTACTATTAAATCCAGAATGTACCCAAAACAGTAGACAAAAGAAGGAATGTTAACCCTTAGAAAGGTGTGCTCTGTCACGCTAAATACCTTATTGAACTCAGTACTGCAGGATCAGAGTTCAAAAACTAGACCATTAGGAGGTCATATGACAGGGTTTTTAAACACATAAGATATATAGACAGACACCCAATTTCTGCTGAGAGTCCATGGGCCTAATTTTATTAGTTCCTGAATATGTAGAAATACTCTAATTCCTTTAAGTTTAGCCAAAAATGGCTACAGGAAGGTAGGTCAAATGTTAGCAGTGTAGCTGTAATTTTTCTTTTTTTTTTTTGGACTACTAAGAAAGATATGTCAGTGTTTGGCTATCTCTTTTACACCAGTATACTTTCCAAGGTTTACAGCAGTAACTCTTGTAATTAGAAAGACTGTTTCCTTTCAAATCCCAAATGTAAGAAGTTTCTTTAAAACAGAACCTTTTTTGAAATATGTTTCAGGCAGAATTTTTGTAAATGAAAACTGAATTTTGTGTCTCTTTTTTTAGTGAGTTTCATGACATAATCCAAGGTCATCAGACAATCAGACATTCAATTTTTAATTCCTGTTTTATGCAACAAACCCAGTCTTGGGTTTCACAACAGGCTCATCTTAAACATCTCTTTCAGTGGGCTTACTATTTTTCTATTTGAAAAGAGTGCTCAGGATCTCTTACCAACAGAGGGCAACAAAGCTTATTATAAGTTCTTTGCCAGGCTAAGACATTGGCATTTCCTCAAGGCACTCATTACCATCTCTGTGTCACTGCCTTATCACAGGTTCAGTGCATTGGTCTACTCACTCCGACTAATGAACTCATCTTGCCAAGTATTACAATGCCTCTGCCAGCAGATCACCACCATATGGCTGGTGGCAAATAAACTGGCTATTATTTGCACATCTGCTGAGTAATATTACGTTAAAACATTACATGCACAATTATGTTCAATTATATTAAACAAATCTATTTCACGTAATGCTGAATCTCCAGGGCTTGCACATCTTTAGTTACAGGAAGTTTAGTGCAGGGTAGCAGATGTTGCTGATTTTTTAATTGGATAATAAGTTAAAATGTCAAGTGCACCACAATAATTTCATAATAGATATTCATTTTAGGCAAAAAAATAAAAGTCAAAGTTTTTTACTTTTAAACACATCAGAGGAATTGCACAAAATTTATCATGCCAGCATCTAGTCTTCAAGATGTGTGAACAAGCAGGACATTTTTCAAACAGCAGCAGCAAACCAGTTCTTCCATTTCAATTTTGGAATTATTTCCAAGCAATATGACTTGAACATGCCAGGTTCCCTTCTCACCTTTACCTTCCAGTGTTGTTTTACCTGTTCATGCTTTTTACTTGGAGCTCTCCATTGTTGCAGATTTCACTTAGGTATTTTCTTTTGCCCAGTCTGTTTCTGGAGAAATATTTGTCCAGACTACAGACTAAGACCAATAGCGGGGCTCAGTCATAAGAACGCCCAATTTGTAAGGTGCAAAATTCTTTCTTTTATTCTCACAGTCCTCATCCCCAAACTTTTATTGCTATCCTGGCAGGTCACATTTTGGTAACAGTCTGGTCAACAGAATACACAGCATTAAATCCAAAAGTTTTTATCAGAGGGACTGTGATATGTAGATAATAGCATAGTAGGGCTTATCGTCCAACTGAATAAGTGACCTCTAATTAGTGAATTGTGATATTCCTTTAGGATTTAATCCTACCAGGTATTTTAAAGTCCTACTTCATCAGCTGCTATAGATGCACAACAGTATATTTCACAAATCAACTTTGTCATACCACCAACTAGAAAATACTATCACTACCCAGTTCAGTGGACTTATAATCCTTAACATACTTGTGAGCTATTTACTCCTTGGTTTTCCTTCTGAGCAACAGATAGGAATTTGTGGTGATGCTAAAAGTTTGTATTCCAGTCCAGTTACAAGAAAACACAGATTAGACCTGTTTATATCCATATTTCCACCTGATATTGCAAAATATATTTGTGAATAGTATGTTTGTGTGGAAGAAAAAGTGCTTTTTCAGGAAGATGTTGGCTTTTTTTTAAACATACCTGTTTTATAGTACAATGGTCATCTGTGGCTTTCAGTACCTCAGGGGCTCAGGAAGCTCAAGTGAAAGGAAAAGCATCCTCTACAAGACTGTAGGCTCTCTGGATGTAATGGAAAAGATATTCAAGCAAGACCTCTTTCAGTCCAAGAGAGATCAAAAGTCAGATGGAGAAATTAAAAATTAAAGCTCTGATCCTTCACCCACCTTTATAAAGTGTTAAACCAGTAGAGAATAAAGCCCTGAGTGACAGAAGATAAAAAAATAGTGCACACATTGTGTTGTAGAAAATTTCTCAAACAAAATAATACAGAAAGGGCAGATTTCAAGAGTACTCTTTTCTTACTCTGCAAGTGGCAGAGAAAAAATGTTTTCTTTTGGAAGTACCAGAGCAAGTAGAGCTTTATAAACTGTAACATGCCATTTCCAGATACTCCCTGCCACATAAATTTTTGCCACATTTCTCAGAAAAACCCATTAGACAATAAAGCATTATAGGAAAGTGTCTCCATGTGAATCTGGCCACTACAACTAAGCATATGGCAAATAAACAGAGCTGCCAGAAGGATTCCCAACCCTCTCCATTGCCACATTCCAATTTCAAATAGATTTATTTCAGTTTGCTCCAACTCTGTTATTTCCCATAGAAACACTATATTTACTGTAGAGTCTGTTTTCTGTTTTCCTGAACTGGGAACACATCAAGGGGTGTACTGACTGGATATGAAAAGCCAGCTTTAGCAGAAAGATGAACTAATATATTGGTATGGAAGGCCGATTGTGGAAATGCCTCCATGACATGAAAATGTCATCTCTCTCCATCCTGTTCAGCTGTCTGTGGCTCAGCATCCACAAGAAATAAGAAGGTTCATAGCTAAATTCTGTTTGAGTCTAAGCCTAAATAATGTTAACCAGAACTGGGGCAAGCAAAGGTAACAAAACACTGCCTTGATTTGCCCTCTGTAGTTCTACCTATTGTCTGTCACTTGGTTCAGAAGTACCTGGTGATGACTTATAAACAGGAGAGCACACATGCCCTTCCCATAAATCTTATTGGTGTGGCAAGCTCCATTGCTGTTTTAAGGGTCTATTGTCCTTTGTCCCCTGCTGTCCTTGTGCTCCAGAGGAGACCAGCCAGTGCCACAGCTGACTGCCTGTCTCAACTCCTGCTACAGACATGTGATTCCACATCAGTAGTGAAGGGATTTCCGGGTTAAATACAGCTCACTACCATGATTCCCAGTAAAACACTAGGTCCTCTTATCTATAAACCAAGCCTATTCCCCAAGTCCCTGCAACCACTAAAACAACATACATTCCCCTCCAGCATTTAATAATAACAGGCTGTGTCTTATAAGGCATTGTCTCTCCACCCCTGAATTGCAAGAAGAAAAAGTCTATAGTTTTTAGACAGGATCGAGCCTCTGATTTTAAGTACTGTAAATAAATCTCATTTATTTTTCTCAGTTGGGAAGCTAGCAAGCAGAAATGCACATTTGAGAAAGAAGATTAGCTGCCTCTGTACCTTAGGAACAGTAACCAGGGAAAGGAAAACAGCCAGCTAATGTGGGAGACCATTGACCTAAATTATTTCTGATGATAAATGGGAGTATCCTCTTTTTCTTCCAAATTTTTGCAAGGACCAAGTGCGTTTTGATGAGGACAAATTGTAGGTGTCACCAATAAAATTCTTTTAACTCAGGTTGACATCTAAGTCTTAAAGAGCAAGGTTTTTATGCAAGATTTTCATGAGGGTAAACAATATTTGAAGTCTTAGGCTGCACTTTTTAAATGAGCAATTAACCCCAGGATTCATTTAACAGATCAAAAAGGATAATTTGTTTTTATAGTGTGGGAGCACAATTCTGATCTAGTTCTTCTAGCTGCAAAGAGAGTTTTCAGTAATTTGACTACTGACTAGCAGCAAAGTATCCTTCACCTCAAAGCCTTCCCTTGAGAAGCTACTAAAGAAACTCTGAGAATTGCTCAAGAGCAGTGGGAGGGTCAAGATGAAACTCCTGAGTGAGCAGAGTATACCCATGGGAGCACCTTGGAAGAAGTCATAGGGTAGAGAATCTTTACATGTGGTGCTTCGGTGTCAGGCACTTCATGTTGTAGTCTTGTAACAATTGCAGCATGGAGGATGGGTGCTCAGTTTGGCTGGATTGGCACCAGTGTAAATGCTCCAGGTGCAGAATTTCGAGACGAATGCAAACTTTCCTCTTCCCTCCCACTGGCCTAATCTGTCTAGGGCTGGGAAGAGAGGGAGACAGTGTAGTTCTGCCACTTTGCATCATATTATAGAAGTTTATATTGGGGAGAACAAGTCTTTCTTTTTGTGTGAACACAGCATAGATTTCCTACTGCAAAGGAATGATTATTTTTTTTAAAGTGAATCATTGCTGGGAAGAAGAGAGCACAATGCACAACAACAGCAGCCATGACTAGTTCCCTCACTTGAAGCCATTGTGGAGATATTTACCTTAGGGAGGTACATGAAAGCCTTGAGATTTTTCCTGCTTATATGAGAAACAGTGCCAAGCCTCACTGACCCATTGCTCAAGAAAGCCTGGGGCTTTGTCATAGTGAAGAAAAAAGGAAGTTAATAGATTTATGTTTTGTAGAATAATAACTATGATAATCCCAAACCCCAAACCCTGAACGTGTCTGTTGAAGCAGAATGCCAATATTGCTTTAACTAAATTCCACTGCCTCTACATAAGCATTCTACAAGGACTCTCTGTATTTACTGCCTTCCTCAGTGATCCCTCATTAATAAGGACTGGTTCATAAGCCAGCTGAAACCAAGTATACCTTTCAGCTTTGTGACCTCTTTGCACATAAGCATGTGCCCATTATACTGTTTTCCTCCAGTGTGAAGCAGAAATGAATCGCTCATCTGCCTGCAGGACAAGTCTGCACATTAGAGGAATTTTTCATGCCACACAATGTACACAAAAGCCAGTCATAGCCATATGCTTTTGTGCCTATGGATGGTCCCCCATAAATAAAGCCACTTCCAGCCCACAGGTCACACATCAGTCTATAAAGACAGATTGCAAAACAATTTTGACTCTACAAAGTGCAATCCTGTTTCCTTATATTCTAGTCTCTAAGACTCAGAAGTACTAAATACCCACGTGGGCAGGGCATGTCATGAAATCTGAAGGGGGTAGGATGATCAAAGCCTAGGCAGAAAACCTTATTCTATGGGTCAAAGATTTGCTACTCCCAGGCTGAGACGTGGTAGTTAGAGGAGGCAGTGCCACAGTGCATTTTGGCCAGTGATTGCGCTGCTCTGCTGGGAGCCAAAAACTCTTTGTGCAGCAGCACAGAGAGGAGATCCTGTATTTTAAGCACACAATAAAGAGAATTATAGATGTGTGTCGATAACTTGTGAGAAAGAACAAGGCACTCTGTCAGTCAGAAACCCACACTACATGGTAAAAGTTTAGCTTGGGTGACCTTGATATCCAAGACATACATGACAAGAACAAAAATTAAAAGGGAGAGAGTGAAAGAGCTGTATTTGCACCTGCCTGTGTAGTGAAATCACTGGATAAAATGCAGGGGTTGAAGAACAGAGTAAGGCATACTACAGCCACATATTTTAGCACCTGAAAGTAATTGGTTTAACATGCTCTAAAGAGCTTGTGAAATACCTCCCAACATTAATTCAATTTACTGTGCTCTTCTTATACACACAAGAGAAAACATCCTCCCCTCCTCTTCAATCTCCTTTCTCCAAGAGATTTAACATTTCCCAGGGCAACACAGGTTACTATTCCAGGAGATTAACTAGCAGAGAAAATTATACCCCATATCACTGCCATTATAGTTAATACATACCCTAATAATAGTTAACACATACCCTGGGGTATGTGTTTCATGCACTAAAAGAAAACTTTATGATAGCAAGCTCTTCTGACAAAGAATTATTAAGCCCATTTTAACCAGTGTGTTTGGTTGACTATGGGTCAGAGAAGCAGTTTACCTTCATATCTGTATTTTCTTCATATCTCCTTCATATCTCTATTCATCTGGTTGTGCAATGCTGGAGTAATCTATAATAGGGGACTTGCCACAGTTTCACAAAAATTATCAGGCCCATATGACACATACTTTGGTTTCCCTGGATCCTTCAACTTGAACAGTCAGATTAGGGGTGAAAGGAAAATCGTGTCATGGGACCATGGCAATGGAAAGAACCCAGGGTCTGTGCTGGCAGTGCAATTTTTGCTTGTGTGGCAGCAGCATAGTAACAGGGATTCCCAAGTCTGAAGTATGACATCTGACAGGTCCAGTCCCAAGAAAATCCTCAGGCAAAGGCCATGGGTTGAATTTGCATATTCTGTCAGCTGCTGCAGTTTTGTTGATTTGCGTGCCAGTAAAAACTGAGCGAGGGAGCTTTCACTGAAGTGCTGATCCACCTTTTGAAGTGTTGATAGATAAGTTCTCTGCACATGTGTGATGTTTTAAAAATATACTTGGACTCATGTGCCTCTGTTTGCACATTAAGTGGCTTACACTTTTCTCCACTGACTTTTATCTACAAATCCAGGTTGCTTCTGGGACTGTTTCTTTGCTATAGCAAAACCAAGCCATATCTCCACGCCAGTCAGCACTTTCACCAGCTGTTAAGGGACTATGTCTGAAGAATGGCAGGGGCCAGCCCCATCCCTTGTTTTGGGATCTGCTGCAAGAGCCCGTCTTCTCCTCAACCAGTTTTGCACCTTCTTTCAGAAGGGGTGTCTGGGACTGTTCCACATGGGGAGCTAATTTCATATTGTTGCCCAACGCCAACATCAGTGGATGATTTTTTTTCCCAATTCATGGAAAACAAGTCTCTATATTTCCCTATTTCTTGTTCTAATTTCAACAAATCTGCATATAGACACCTCACTGACTACTGCTTAAAATTAAGGAGATACATATATTTGATGGATATTTGGATTGTACACCATCCAGCATGGGATACTAGTGATATCATCCTTCACTAAATTACCATATAACCACACTCCCACCTAAAAATGTATATTTTCAGGATTTATTTGCATAATTTGAGACATTTTAGTGTGATCCTGCACTGACAGACAGTTTGCTGGGTACACACCAAATATGACCAACCTGTATCCTAGTCCTGAGGGAGCACTTATGTGGCTTACTGTATGGTAAATAGACTTCATAACTCACTTTTATGAATGTGTTCCTTTGGAATTGGAACAATTAAGAGAGACAGAAAAGGAGACCTTGTTTCCTGGCACTGGTAACTTTTGAAAGAACTCAGATGTTTGTATTGTGACTGATGTGTGAAATCATTCTCTTGAGATCCAGTGTAATTAGTAGCGTGAGAAATTCAAGTCTGGAAGACGGGCACCTCTCTCACACAGCTCAGTTAAGTATAAAAAAGTCTAGCTTAAGACAATGTCTCCTAAAATATTCTCTAAATCTGCAGTATAATTAAACAGAGCAATTCTCCAATTGAAACCTTTGCGAGGATAATAAGCCTGAGAAGGTGATGCAGGAGGAGAAGATTTTGGCAAATATTGACGAGTTTCAATTCTCCTCCTATGGTTATTACACCAGATGATAAAAGGGTATTACCACCTCTTATGATAGAAAAGAGAAGAGAAAAATGCCCTTCCCAGTGAAAAACTCCATTTGTAAAGGGTTACAATATATTTTTTTTACTTGGAACAATAGAAGCACATTCCAATTCTTCTCACAGATTTGTCATAGCTATTACTCTGCAAATTAATAGGAACAAAACAAAAGGCACAGTGTTTCACAGAGCCCTCTCAACTTCTCAGTTGTCAGCTTCTCTTCAACAGTTCAGGATTCTCACTTTGTTTGCTACATACATTTACCTATGATTTGGGAACATTACTTGCTGAAGGATTGTTATTGTACCGAATTATAAAGCTTACTCTCCCTCTGACATTTAAGTTAATGACATAAAATACTATGGTCATGTGGGACTCTGTATAGAGGGTTTTTGCTCTGAAAATAAGCCCCATTTGTTTAATTTCTTAAATTGTTGGTGTATGTGTTTCTACCATTTTAGAACAGTTGGCCATCAACAGAAAATTGGTCTTTTTTTTTTCCATAGCAAGAATGCTGTTTACTAGAACATCACAGCCTGTAAAGTCATTCAGTCTTAAAAAAATGCCAGCACCAATGGGACACTTTTAGTACAGCAATACTTCAGAATCAGTACTGCAATATAGTAGTACAGAAACATAGAAAAACTCACGTTCACAGGAAACTCTGTACTAATTGTGTCAGAGATGATGTACATTTCTAGGCATCCATTGAGAATGCATTCAGGCATTTAGGCAACTGTTAAAATACCAAGAAATAAAAATCTTCTGCAATAAAAGCCACTTGAGGTGTAACTTGCATTTTTTAATCTCAAGTTTGTCATGGATTTAAAGCAAGGATGTGATCAGGTACTTAGCTGAAGCATGATATTTTGCACAGTGTGATAAGCTGCTGTATGCTGTGTTAGGCTAAACACTCATAAACAGGCTAGATCTTAGAAACAAGATGACATAAGCATGTGGGCATATTTGATCTGGAATCAACGTGGTCAGAAAGCTGACAGTAGTGCCAAGACACAGCAGGAAACACTCACGTGAGACAGAGACTGGCTAGCAAACGCTCCACTGACCCAGCACCAGTAGCCTGCTGTCCTGCACCACTGTGCCTTCTCTGCTCTTACATGAGCCCAGAAATAAGGCTACTAGAAGTGTGAATTATACAGACACACTGAACTTTCAAAAGCTTTAATTTCTCCAGCTGCATTCAATAGTATCATGCTTAATATCCTTTGTGGTGTGTTTAACCTTATAGCAACTCCTGCCTCTAATAAAACTGTGAGTAGTGCTGGTTTTTTGATTTTTCTTTTTTTTTTCTTTCAGTATTTTTCCCGTTTTTCTTTAATGTTTTAGATAAGAGTTCTATTCGGTTTTAATATCACAATTACTGTGCATTGAAATGAATGCTGTCTATGTTACTCACACATAACATTGCCTTTCTCCATTATGCAAGATTCACAATTTTGTTTCTTATTGCAAATGAATAGCTTTTATTATTTAGAAGCTAATCCATGCCTGTGATTTAATAATACTTGGAAATAAGGAAAATGTAATAGCAAGGGCTGTGCTCCTCATTAACTTGTTTGTACACTAGAATATGTCCGGCTTAGCTGTAAATCCATCATAATTTTCCCAATAAACTGAAGATAGAGGAAGAAATGAGCACAGTGCCAATTTCAGCTTTAGCTGCAGGAAGGGATTAACCTTTAATCCCCAAAGATATAGTCCCAGTCCTGCTGTTTGAGGTACTTGCTTTCTTGGTGTTCAGACACTATCACGCAGCAGTATTTCAAGGGGCCTACCTCAGTTGAGCATATTTCAGCTCACACATTACAGGAGCAGTGCTTAAATAGGGGTTAGCTAAACCTTTAGTTAGTATAACTAGCTGTTACAGTTTCAAACTATCGGGTGAATATTTCACACTGACACATAGCTAGGCATGGGGGAAGGCAAGTCTCCGCTGGAGAGAGATAGGCAAACATCAAGAGTTCATTGTTTCTGTCTGGAACTCTAATGGCCTTCCTATGGAAAAACTAATAGCTTCTCTGCAAAGGTGGGATTCTCCTTTGCTTCTTTTGCCTATGTCCTATGTCAGTGTCGAAGCACTGCACTAGTAGCAGGAGGGCCGGACTACTTCATACTTATTTATCATCAGCATAGACTCATCCCTCCTGGGACACCACCTTTTTCATGAGTGGGGTCACTTTTGCCATCTGAACCTTTGACTCAGGATTGCTGGGGCATGCAGGACAGTGATGGATCTTCTGCTAATGATGCCTGTGACAAGAGAGCAGAGTTGCTTTCTCACTGTTTTCCTCTTGTCTTTCAACTATTGAAACAAGTAAGGTCATAGAAGGGAGCAGGACTTCTGGCACCCCCACGAACTCTCCTAAATATAGAAACAAGCTTGGTGAGAGAAGCAGCAGAACGGCTTGTGCTGCTAATAGCTTCCCTCTTTGAAAAGTGAACATTCACAGATCTGCAGTGCAACCCAGCAGGCCAGAGCTAGAAGAAGGGGTCATATGTATTTTTCTATACTCAGTAAAGTCTTTAAGGTCCTAAGCAGTTGGACAGTGGTAGAAAAAGGCAGCTTTTGATACACTTACAACTCTGAAGCAATCAAGATATCATACAAGTAAATAAGCACCTTTACTCCCAGAGACCTTAGGAAATTAATAACTCCTCACATAACCATGGCTATTGTACAGGCCAAACACCTTGTGTACTGCTCATGTGTAGTGCCTGTTTCCAAAGACTTTCAAAGCTGCTTTAAGTGACTTGAATACAGGATGGTCAGGATGATAAATATAAACTATTTTTATCAGAATAGGTCCATTTCTGAAATGTATGTTTGTAAATTTACATGAGCAACCTATCTGTAGTTGCAAAACAGCTTGAGGGGAAGAGTTTAGTGTGATGAAGCTGTGTTAATTCAGTACCAACAAGCAACTCCTTCTGACATGTTCAGATGGGAATTCCAGATTTTGAGACTGATCCAAACCAGATAATTCTAACACAAAAACTGGTATAGTGGAGAGATTGTCAGAGAAGAGTAATGAAGGGGAACACTTCTACTGGCACACAAGATTAAGAGGATCTATTCACCCATGTTTATCTAAAAAAACCCCTCACACTAGACTAATGAAAATATAATTTCAGCTCCCTGTGATACTTCTTGATCACATTGTGCCAAACTTGGAAACAGGTCTGCACTTTACATTTTGTTTGCAGCAACTTTTACCATTGTGACTCTTGACTTGACATTTCACATTTTTTCCTTTTTTTTTTTTTTAAAGAATGAAAATGGTTTTTATTTTTATAAGTACCAAAATAACATGTAGTAGAACTGTAGAATCAAGATACCTACTTATCCTTCTTTTCTGGTGTGCTTGCCACTCACATAGTCAAGCAGTGACTAGTTTTGTACAACGGGAGTTTCATGAACAATTTGCAAACTGTTTACTGTTCATTTGAACCAATGTGTAATTGATGAAAGCAAAGCCAAATCTGAGTGGAAGATGCATTACATTGAAAAGAAATACATAAAAAGCCTAAAAATGGAAATATCAGTTTCTCTTAAGGTTAAGGTATATTTTGATTTGCTGAATGTAACCTTAGCAGTATATTCAACAACTTGTTCTAAGCACAGAAATTTAGCTTAGCCTCACTTACATTACTGAAGATACACTAAGTAACACAAACTGTGAATCCACACTGAAAAATTCTGAGCTAATGAAAGAGAAACTGACCTTTTAAAGTTCAAAGGTAAGGGTGAAAATGAAAATGCTTTTGTATAAAGAATTAACAGCTTAATCTTATGCAACTGGGTCTGCAAATTTTGTCCTTAGACTAGAAGAACACAAGATGAGCAGTTTCTCCTTGGAAAGCTGAAAGAACAATTACAGAATCCAATGGGTCTGTGTTAACTTTGCTATTTTCTCATTTTCTTCAGCATTTCAAGACCTCTTATTTCAAGATACACAAATTGGCATATGTCAGTCATTCACTAGAATAACTTTTGCAAGAAATTAATCTTATATAAAAAACCAATTTAAGTAATCAAGAAAAACATTGACCAGGTTTTCTTGCAGCATTCCAATCTACCTAGGCACCCTTTCTAAGGATTTACTACCCTCTCACTGAAAAACTGAAAGAGGCACTAGCCCAAATAGCTGGTAATAAATATTTTTAAGAAAAGGCAACTATTACTACATTATTTGCTTAATTCAGACTTATTAAATCTTGTCATCTAACAGAGTAGTTAACATTTTTAGTTGGTTTAAACTTATGTTATGCTGTGAATTGGACAACTTTGGGCTTCTCCATGATTCTTTTGCGTTTGCAACTTACAAAAGATTTCAGCATATGAATCTGAAAAGCCCTTTTTCAGGAACTAGTTGCTGTAAAAAATAAAAATGTTTCAGTCTGCAGGAATCCTGTCTCATCTCATGATTGCTTTACATGAGCTTTTGCTCCTTCTCCACTTAAACCACTCTTTCTAGAAGCTAATTTCTTAAGAATCTAGTTTTCTACCTGCACAGCAGGAAGCTGAACTGCCTAATGCTAAAGACACTTAGGGGTTAAAATAACTTCAAAGTTCTTCTCTTCTGTAGTGTTGAAACTCCAAAGGATAAAAATTTGAAGAATACAGGAGTCACAGTGAAGTCTTGTGAACTATTCTGCTGGAAAATATTTCGTGTTTCCCAGGCATAGTCCTTTCCATTGTGTTAAAACTATTTTCTCTCCCCAAATATGTAGCAAGAAGGTACAGTTGACTGTTTTATGGGATACACTGAACTATTATTGTCAAGAATGCATATACTCAGTATTGGGTTGGGTACAGCTTATTTTTCATCTACAACCCTTGTACATCTGTCTTTTTACTACAAACCTCTTTGCAATACACAGAAAAGACAAGATCAGTTCTGGTGACAGAGGACATGTAGACTTTTCTTTGAAATTATTTTCATTCTATTATTTCCTTTCTGAAGTTAATATGAAACTGCTGAAGAATTCCTCAGATTTCTTATAGTCTTAATAAAAGATATATTCTACTTCTGTAGGGTTTTTATATTAGTGAGTAAGACAAATGCAATAGAAAGTCTCCTAGAAGGAACACTTGTCAAATAGTTTAATATTATCTATTCTAAAGCTTTCAGTTGAATCCAATTTATACTGCTGTGTGACAGCGGAGGACCTTCTGCTGATGCTTTTCAAATCCATCAAAAATTGTAATGAGTACTTGTATCCATATTTCATCTAAGCCAAGTCTGTCTTTCAGAAATGAAGGAGGATAGGGACTTTGCCAGTTATAAAAAGCTACGTTTTACATTTAAGTTGTTAATCTTGTGCTATCATTCATTACATGTAATTGGTTTCTTAATTGTATCTCCTCGAAAATCCTATCTGTTCAAAGTTCAGCAGCCTCTTGTTGGTGAGACCAGCAGAGTCCAATCTCCAGTTAAATGTTTGCCTTTTCCAGGTGTTATCAGAATTTCAGTAATGAACTCACTGAGACTTACCTGTCAAGTGTAACTCAGAGGAAAATGTGATGGTTCATTTTGTTCATTTTGTTGAGCATTAATCATGCCTAAAGGAAACCAGTGACATTTTATTTGCAATAATGAAATTTTATTAACTTAGATTACCAGTTTTCAAAGTCTTTTTCAGCCTTTTGGTGATAATGTGCATCCCTGTACAGTGAATAGGCAGACTGGCAGAAAGTTGTATTTCCTTAGTTACTTTTTAAGCATCCACTGTCTATTTCCTTCACACATCAGAGATATGCTGAAATGTTGAAATTCTGCTGCAAGACTGTACTCAAGTTATCAAACTCCAACTATTTGAGCCTGTGTAGAGATACAGCAAAGAAATGAAGACTTTTCAATGTCTCAAAAAATTGTCCATCTATGCAGTTGTACTTTCTGCATAGAAAAATAACTCATTCCTTTAAAAAAAAAAAAAAGAAGGAAAGATGTAAATATGTAGATATAGTGTGAATGAAATTCATCAGTAATACAGTGATAGGTTTTAGTTTGTGAATGTGGTCTAAATTCACTTAGATACCTTGTTTTCCATGAAGTCAGATCTGCCAGAGGAAATTATTGATTCTTGTGTCCAGCCATTACTATCTCACCCAGTCGTCAGAGTGTCATCATGGTAAGCTTTCCCGTATCCCTGAGAAGCTGGTTATCTTAGTTCATGCTTAAATCCATGTAAACTCTATGAGATTGTTTACAACTACTCTAAAACATGTCACATTTAGAACAGTGGCTTAAACTTTGTATGATTGGTTTTCTGTATATTTCTCAAAGAATGCTGTTGGGGCGCTTACATTATACAGTGCTTATATTTTGCAAATATAGTTGTTCCTAAAGCAACACTGATCATTTTTTTCCTAGTGTTAAAGTGCAGTTACATATAAATATGTAGATATGTCTAAAGGTGTATCTGTGTTATAGATGCCTGTCTTTTTAAAATTTTATAAAGAGGGGCCCTCAGTTCATCTTGTGTCCACTCAGCTGCCTGGATGTAAAGGACCTGAATTATGACAGTAGAATTTATGTTGCTTTGGAGGAAGGAGACAGAGAAAGAAGGTTGTCTGAGGAAGGACAATGCAGAGTAAAATGATTTATATCATATCATGGTTGAAAAGTAAATATAAGCAAATGGCCTCAATTAATAAACATTGTTTTCCTGATCAAAATATGTCTTTTCCATATGTAATACTTGTGTGTATTCCTTAGCATGATTTGTAGCAGAGTTTCTTTCTTGGTGCACTCCTATGTCAACAGGCAATTGATCTTGTACTGATCTATCATTTAAGTGCAGTGGAAAAGCACCATCTTGCAGAACTGGTGAATGAAGATTTTGAGGTGAGTACCTCAGCTGAACCGAGAAGCAGGCACTTCAGTGAACAGTAACTAGCAACTCAATTGGAGGTACCTCAGTAGCTTTGAAAATATCCTCTTAGATGACAGAGCACTAAATGAAAAAAAAAACAAAACAGTTGAGGAACCACTTAAGGTCTGTCACAGGTAGCAATGTCAGATTTTGTCCAAATTCCAAGGCCTGGAGTTCGTATGTTCATTTCTATGCAACAGTATGAAATTGCCAGGATGAAATTCTTACCTCACCCTAGTTGGCTTCACCACTGTCCTGTTCAGAGGAGACAGGCTTGCCCTACTGCATGGTAACTGAGGAGGGAAACAGAGAAAGGGAAATGTGGAGTACTGTTAAATATAAAAGGATAAAGTAGTATCATTTCACCTGGATCATTAAACTCAAATTGTCAATGAGTCTAGCAGAGGCCATCACCTCTACCATTTGTTTTTGTTTCCAGGTTCAAGATCAGCCTTTTGTCAATAAACTGTATGAAATAATTTCTAGTTACAAAACATCTGTACAGACCTGTACAGGTTGTTACTATTAACACCCTTCATTTCTTTAATATATAAGATACATACTCATCCACTCAAAGCACCTGTAATATTATAGAGATTCTGGTTTTGTAATTTATCAAATGGCATAAGCTGATGTGTTTCTGGGCCAAAAATGAAATTGTTTTCATGGAAGTGCTTTCAGAAAGAAAGCAAGAATAGTGCTTACATTATAACTCACTACCCTGTGCATATTCTTGAGAAACAAAGGACAACATGGCTTACAAAAAACTTCTCAGTAGTAGCAGATAAATCAGTCTGTATCTATGCAAGCAGTACTTTTATATCTTTGATCATCTTTTAAATATCAAAGGACTTCTGTTGTTCTTACTTTGTCTGCATCACATTTCTCAAATGCTTGTTTATGTACTTTTGAATATATTGATCTCTATGGCCACTTTTCGTTGTTACTCTCTCTAGATCTTTCATAAATTGGAGGGTACCTAAATATGGAAGGATTTTCTTGTGCATTCTGTGGAATAGTCATCAATTTGTACTAATTTTTTTTTTTTTTATCTGTCCTCTCAAAATCGAAGCTTAATTAAAAAAATAGCTCAGTCCAGCCTGATGCCAGCAAAACTGCACCTATTTTTGCTTTGGATTCTTGTGCTTTGATGAAGAAGAAAAGAACAGAGTATTACGCACTCCATCTCAGGTTAAAAAGATGATGAAGGCTTAAAAGAGTCTGTCAGTCAGAGAAGTAGCTACTGTACCAAAGCTGCAGGAACAGGTTATGGATGTGGATCAGATGGGGTAATGAACATAACATCAAAGTTGTTTCACAAGAGTTTGGTAATTTGGCACAGTTTAGGCCATCAGTGTCTGCAACTTAGAGTTACACCAGGACTAAATTTCATCAAGTATCTAGAAAATGATGTCTCAAGTTTTCTCTTTAATTCTGTTGTTAAATGCTGTTATGCTTTGCTTTTAAATTAATTTAAGCTTTTGCAGGTGAAAGTGATTGTCTAAGATAAGTTTCCATGTTTTAGTTCCATAATGCATGTATCTCTATGGTTTTTATGGAGATGGGTGACACAGTATTGATGAATATAAAGGTTTTAAAATGCTGGGGTTTAAGAGAAATTAAACCTACAAAACCTACAAATTTCTCCAAGTCTTCATAATAACTAAAAGTGGTTACACAGATGTGTTCCCAGAAAAAGAGTATAAATCAATCATAATTCATTCACAAGTGTTAATAAGGTCTGCTGTTATTTTGGTAGAGTTCACCTGGGATAACTCTCTTATGGCTCCAGTGGATCTTTGTTTTTCTGAGTTAAACTCTGGCTATCAAAACAGACTGTATATTCTCACCTTTGAAAGGTAAATGGTACTATGCTGAGTAACAAACAATAGGCACAGTTCACCCTTCTGCGCTAATCCATATCTAGGGTTTTGGGGACAGCAAGAGACTTGATTGAACCCTTCATGCCTAACTTTATAGCATGCATCAGTAACCTGTCTGAAATGCAGCTGTGGCAGATTCACTGCACTAGATAGACTTACTTGACAATTGTTGAAGATATCCTTCCAGGACAAAGTTTATTTTGAGTCCAGTCTATTTTCTTATTAGAGAAGATCAGGGGAATCTTCACAAAGCCTTTTTAATGCAATCATAGTTACAAGCTGTTCTTTTTGGCTCAAGTAACTCATTAATGATATGAAAAGGAACAGCGAGCCAGCTCTTTTTGAGGAAATTATGTGGTAATGATAAGCTGCCTAATCCTTCAGGAGTACAGTCCGTTTTGCAGAACAGATAATTCACACGTAGTTGAAAGAACACCATGAAAGGCCCTTGAAGACTGGCAGCTGATTGCCATACAGAAGAACGGGTTTCAGTTTGTGTTTGCCAGCCAGTCTAGGCTATCAGCCTAATAACTCTCTCTCAGTGCCTTATAACAGCTCTATGTAGACCCATTCAGAGCCCTTGATCGCACCAGAAAGAGAATGAAGAGGCCTCCATACTTATGGAAGGAGGAAAGAAACCAAAGCATCTGCTTCTGTGAAAGCAAAGCTGTATAGCTGCAAACCACTCTTTACAGCAGCACCAGTTATGACATGAATAACAGAGATTTGAATGCCATTTCTGATCTCAATGGGTTTTTTTGGTTACTCAGCACTGGAATAGCATCATGTAAGCTGTAGTTATTTTCGGCTGGGGAAAGGAGCAGATAGCTGTCAAATCACTGAAGTCCAGGGTAGGCCGAGAAGCTCAGAAAAATGTGACATTCATTTGAAACTGTTGAGAAATTAGCTATGTTGGAAACCAGCCACACAACTAAGTTTATAGTTCTGTTGCAAACAGTGTATGCATTAAAATAGTTGTAATGAAGAGTGATCCAGCTTCCTCCAAAACTGGGATTTTTCCTCCAGGCAAGGCAAGATTGAGCAGTGAAGGAAAAGAGCATCTCTGAACAGCACAGAGGCAAAAGGAAGTTGTAACATAACCTTCCACAACTTCCCATGTGCCCAGATGGCTGCACTGGCAAAGCTTGTGCATGAAGAGCACAAAGACCTTCAAGGGTCTGTGGTAGGTCTGTGTTAGACCCCTGTGAAGTGACTTGGGACCAAACAAGTTAGGAAATGCTAGACTAACCTGTAATGGAAATCACAGGTTTTTTGTGGTCCTACATTTTTTGATGGATTTGGTAAAGCATAATAATCTCTCATTGATTTACTCAGGAAGAAAATGTGGTGTGCGTAGCTGTGGGTGAACTCATGCTGAACAGAGCTCTGAAGGGGAGAGGCTCTCACTGACCTTCTCACAGACCAGTGCAGTTACACTTAGAGAATGCACAAGACTCTCCCTGCCAAACTTTTCACCCCTCCAAGTGCACTGTAGCCAGGCAGGAAAACACCAGTCTTTCTCCCTGGCCTGGCTACTCAGAGATCTACCACCTATTACAGGAATATGGTGCCTTAGTAAACTGTGTTAATGGTGTTTTTCAGCTACTTCATATGCTTTAGAATTACCTTGTTTATCTATGTATTTCTCCATGTCTCACCATAACTCAGTGACAGTAAGGAAAGGCTGATCTTCACTGACATTACAGAGAGCATAAGCAAACAATGGTGACTGGGTACACTAGTCCTCTAATTTCAGATAGCAGCTAATAACACTGTGTGTGCACCAAATTTTATGATTAAAAAAAAAGGCTAGACAGAAGCATTGTAATGAGGATAAATGCTCAAAATCTTATTTTTTAGAAGAAAAGTTGCCAGAGCATTCTAAACCATGAAAATACATACAGTAGTCTACAAGTTCAGATCTAAGTTTTCAAATGAATGCTATATACATTTGAGAATTGTTCACACCAACAAATCCATCATACATGGTGAGCAAACCTGACTTCACCAAAAAATCTCTTTGCAGCAAAGGCACAAATACAGACATGGACACTACTGTAGAGAGGACCTAGGCTTGCTGGTAAAACTCTAAAATTAAATGCAAATAAATTGATAAATACATGATAACTGTATTTCCAATGAGGGACAGATGCCTACTCTTTAGCGATAAGTTTAGATTGATGGAAGCAAGGGATTTGGCTGAGTTCTGAAGAGCAGAAACCTGACCTGACACTTCATGGATTGCAGCAGAGCACACAATTTCAAACTGTGTTGAGAGTGAGGAAAGCTTTGCATAAGCTAAACTTCCTTAAGCTTTCCAGCATCTAATCTAAGAATGAATGTCAAAAGCATCAGAAAAAACAGTGGCATTATTTTCCACAGAGTGAACAGTTTGTTGGTGAGTTGCCATGAAGGTGATTCTATTTTCTTTCCTTCTAGTCAATACACTTTATGAAAAAGCCTCTGAAAAATCACATGTGAATGACCCCTGAGAAATTTCTCTTGCACCCTCACTGATCACATGCCATATGTCTGGGATGGTGGCTGAGATACAATTCTCTGCATGTGTTGTGCAAGAGGTGTAAGAGTATGCACACCACAGGGGTCAGTGTGAAAACTTACACCCCCTGCAGTACAGGGATAGAAAACCTTCTAAGGGCAGTTTTGGGTAAAGGGTTTTTGTTTGTTTGGTTGTTTTGGTTTTTTGTTGTTTGTTTTGGGGTTTTTTTTGATTGTGTTTTTTTTTTTTTTTTTTTTTTTTTTTTTTTTTGTTTGTTTTTTTTTTTTTTTTTTTGGGGTTTTTTTTTATTGTGTTTTTTTTTTTTTTTTTTGTTTTTTGTTTGTTTGTTTGTTTGTTTGTTTGTTTTTTGTGAAGAGAAGACTGTATGCATATGACTCAGAATAAGTGAGACAGAGAAGTACCCCAGTGCTGCTACAGTGCTGGAGAAGTTGCCACTGCTGATGCTGTAGCTTCATGATGGCATTATGCTTGAAGAGCTTGGATTTTGCACCTCACATCTCTTACCAGTGCATGGTTGTTAAGTCAATTGGCCAGGAAAGACTAGTGAAGGATGGGAAATAAATTACGAGATTAGACTGATGGTTGTGACACTTAGCCCTAGGGACTAAGACTAGGCAAGACTCCTCTTCAGTTTAAAGCTTCAAATTGCAATTGCCAGACCAGTACTGCCTTTTTTTAATGTTTCTTTTTTTTTCTTTTTTTTTTTTCCTACTTAGCCTTTCCATCTTTACTGTCTCTAAGCATCAAAAATCATGTGAATTGCTGTTCAGATTAAGGGGATTATATACAAGTCCCATAGCTAGTCTTTTGAATTTGGAAAACATCCATCATGGAATTAAAAAGAAAAAGAATATTTAAGCAGCAACAGAAAAGCGAGGGAGAAGGCTCTTAATGGATATCTTCCAAATGACTCTCTAGGAGATTCATTCTGATGTTTCAAACTCCCTGCGACTATACCATTCGCTACAGAAATCTGTTTTTCCATGACACAGGAAAATAAGTGGCATTGCTGCAAAATAAGCCTAAACCATTCTGATTTGTATATGGGCTCCATCTGCATACATGATGGTTATAGTACAAGGGTATAAATGAACATAGTACATTTTAATCTGCTGTTATAGATCCCAATAGAATTTTTGTACATAATTTACTCTCAGTGATTTACATTAAACAGGAGACCAACTGTAGTTTTCTTCTGTATTTTGTCTCTTTTAACTCATAATTGAGAGTAAAAACAAACTAACGTGACTACATTGATAGGACTCTGTGAATCAAAGAGAAATAATGGAAACAATGCTTACCTGGTAAGATTATTTCTAAGGTGCAATACAGTGTAGGACTAGTGGCTCACTAAGCCACTCTCCATCATTTATCATCGCTCCTGGGTAACTGGGGAGGTCCCAGATGACTGGAGGTTGGCCATCCACAAAAAGGCTGGAAGGAGGATCCGAGGAACAACAGGCTATCAGCCTGGCCTCGGTGCCTGGCCAGGTTATGAAGTAAATCATCTTGAGTGTGATCACAAGACACATACAAGACAACCAGGGGATCAGACCCAGACAGTATGGGTTTAGGAAGGGCAGGTTGTGCTTGACCAGCCTGACCTCCTACTTTTTTTTTAATTTTTTTTTGTTGGCTTTTTTTTTTTTATTTTATTTTGTTTGGTTTGGTTTTGTTAAGAATGTTCTGAATTGGAAGGGATCCACAAGGATCATCAAGTCTAATTCTTTTCATGACCAGGTGACCCACATAGTGGATGAGAAGAAGTCTGTGGGTGTAGTCTACTTGAAATTCAGAAAAGCCTTTGAAGCTCTCTCCCATTGCATACTCCTAGAAAAGCTGGCAACCGATGCTTGGATGGGAGCACTCATCGTTGGATTAAGAACTGGCTGGATGACTTGGCACAGAGAGTGATGGAGAATGGTGCTGCATCCAGGTGAAGTCTGGTCACAGTGGTGTCTCCCTGGGATCAGTGTTGGGTCTAGTCCTGTTAATATCTTCACTGATGATCTGGATGAGGGGATTGAGTCTACCATTATCAAATTCATGGATGACACCTGCTTGGTTTGGAGTGTCAATCTATTGGAGGTTAGGAAGGCCCTGCAGTAGATGTCAACAGGCTGGATCAGTGAGCTGAAACCAACGGTATGGGGTTTAACAAGACCAAGTTCCAGGTCCTACACTTTGGCCACAACAATCCCATGCAGTACTACAGTTTTGGGAAAGAGTGTCTGGAAAGTAGCCCTGCATAAAAGGACCTGGAGGTGCTGGTTGACAGCAGCTGAGAATGAGCCAGCAGTGAGCCCAGGTGGCCAAGAAGGCCAATGATACCCTGGCCTGTATCAGCAATAGTGTTGCCAGCAGGACTAAGGAAGTGATTGTCAGTCAGTCACTCCGTACTCAGTCATACCTTGAGTTCTGTGCCCCTCACTACAGGAAGGACATAGAAGTTGTGAAGCAGGTTCAGAGAAGGACAATGAAGGTGGTGAAGCATGTATATGGAAAGTCCTATGTGAAGCTGCCGAGGAAACTGGAGTTATTTAGCTTGGAGAAGAGGAGGCTTGGGGTGATCCTAGCACTCTCTACAACTACCTGAAAGGAGGTTGTAGCCAGGTTATAGCCCTGGCCACCAGCACAAGAGGACATAGTCTTAATCTGAGACAGAGAAGGTTTAGGCTGGATATTAGGAAGAATTTCTTCACAGAAAGGCTGATTAGGTACCGGAATTGGCTCCCAGAGTGATGGTGAAGGTCCCTGGAGGTGTTCAAGGAAAGACTGTGTCACTCAGTGTCATGGTCTAGGTGACATAGTGGTCTTTTCCAACCTAATTGATTCTGTGATTCATTAGATCTAAAGTGCAAGCCCAAAGCATCTTTCCCAGAATGCTGATGGACTTCATGGCAGTTCACCATGGCAGTTATGATGCAATATCATAACTGGAAGAACTTTGTATCTGGAAAAAAAACCCAAACCAAACCAAACCAAAAACCATCACCAAAACAAAACAAAAAAAAAAAGCCAAAACCCCCCAACCAATGAAAAAAAAAACTCAAAAACCAAACAACCCAGGTCTTATGTACATCTTGTCTTGAAGGCAGGTGTGCTCTCAATATAACTATCACTCTACTCAGGAAGAGTCTTTTGGAAGACCTGTTACAAAACATTTTCTTAAAACCTGTGACTGAGTAAGAAAGATGTATTTAGAGTAAACATATGAGAATCATTTAAAAACAAATGCAGAAGAACTAAAGTACCATTTCTGAGATAGATTAGCTCTTATTCTGGTATACTCTTATTCTGAGGTACATGCAGTTGTTTCTCCCTTTGTCACCCTAGATGGATAAAATATGATTGTTAGAACAAAATTTACTAGAGTTGTTGACTAATGACAAAACAGTGAAATGATCAAGATTAACTGCAAGGAAAAATGAAGAAGAGACTTTAAATAAACATAGTTAAAATCAGCCTTTGGTGAATTAGCTTTGTTTTAGTTTGTGTAGATTTTTGGTTGTTAATTGAAGCCATTTAAAGATTTTCCTCTGTCACCTCTGAAAAGTCAAATGAAGTGAAAAGAATCTCTTGATTGGTCTAAGACTTTTGCGACCAATTCAGAAATGCTGAAAAAAATGAGATTCTGATGGGAAGAATTTTACCCAAATAATAGTTCTAAATGAAAAAAAAAAAAAACAAAAAACCAAAACCAAAAACCCCAAAACAACAACAACAACAAAAAACAAAGAAAGAGGAAGTCATGGAAACACCTGTTCACACATCAGATGCAAAAGAAATGCCATAAGAAGAAATGCAAATTAAAATGAAGAACTTAGAGCTATACACAAGAATGAGTGAGGACTTAATATGGGGAGTGGTGATGTCAGTAGCCACTGAGTAGTGAATTTCCCCAAGATACTGAAACATTTAAGACATACCTGTTTGATTATTCAAGAATCAAAAAATCAACTGATCTTAGGGCAAAAAGTCTACATGAAGTGTAGTACTGATCAGCAATAAAATGACATCTAGGAGCTTAAATGATGGACCTGTGTAATATACTTTTAGTTCAAAGCACTCTTTAAATCTGGCATGTCTGATTTGGAAATCAACAGGTTTTTGCCTTAATTGCTTCAGTAACATAGAGTAATTACAAACTATTACTTCTGAAGGAACATTAAAAATATCAGAGCAATTAAATGAAGTGTGAAATAAACAAACAGTACAGAAAAGCAGCCATTCTTATTTATTTATTATGTAAGCTTTCAGGGAATACCTGCTATTCTTAGTTACATGCTGATTTTATTTTGCAATATATTTTGAGTTTAGGGGAAAGCAGAGATGAATTGAAAGGAAATAAATATGCAACAGAATGTTGTTGAACTAGAAATAAAGCTTTTTTAACAGGAATTTCTTGAAGAGGTACTTCTATAAATTCTGAAGCCCTCACTGGAGAAATTAATACAGAGACAAAAGTTAGTGGCAGCAGCATTATAGTCCCATCCCTTCTACACTTTTAGTTTGAGACCACTGGGATAGAGTGGATAGAAACTTAATTGATTCAATACATGAGAAACTATGTGAATCTTTAATACAGAATATTTTACAAAATGTTCCATGTCTCATATTTCATACACTTTTGACAAACTCATTATGTTTCCATTTCACATTGAAATTGGCAATGATTGATTAGATCACTCAGATGTAACACAGAAAAAAACTCCACAGAGGACAAAAGGTAATAATGCATGCACAGAGCAAAGAGTTCAGCAAGATTTAGTCAGTGAATGGTTCAATGTGGGCCTGGGAGCTGGTTTCATCCTGCAATCTGGTTTGTTTGTTCTATATTTTTGCTCTAGTTAAACAGTGGAATGGAATAAGGGCGCTTGTGAAAAGCAAAGTATGAAAAATAATGAACAAGGAGATGGATTCATTTTGAATTGCTTCCTCTTTTTTATTGTAACACAAGAAAATATTTTAGGGTATTTAATGTAGCAAACTGAAAATTTTATCAAAAGAACTCTTTCATTTACTGTGTTGACAGGTTGTGAAAATCATTGTCCAAGAGTTATTGAAGATCAGAACACATGAGGATTAAAAAATTCTAAACTGCTATATGTTTGATATATTTTGGCAAACCTCATGTACAATGTATACCATATAATACTTCCCTCTCCTCAGTCATTCACTTGAGTTGCCTAAAAGGACCAGGAAAAGGGTGTTCAAATAGGATTCTGGTACCAGATTTTGTTGTATCTCCTGACATTTTCATGAGCTTTACTTCTGAATACAGAATTTCTTTGTTACAGGCTGGAGTTAACTTTTACTTGCAAATAAAACTACTGCAGAATTTGTTAAAACTTGTATATCTTCTATGAGTCTTCATATACTATGTTGCCCACCATTTAAACAGCATTTGTTGCAGAAGGATATGCATACTTAAATAGTACTTCATTTTGAACTCACTGACAAAATGTTTCCTTCCTCTGTCACAGACTGAAAATAAGGCTTCTTTAGAATATGGATTAAACAGCATTTTAATCTTCCTGTGGAAGGTAGTTGTGTGTAGAGAGGCAGTAATGCAGTAATACAAACTTCAATACAGTTCAGAATTTTAATACATTCCTAGAGGGACTTAAAATAAAGGTACCAAATAGAGAATAAAAGATTTGTGGGAGGATCCCCACGCAAAATAATCTAAAGCTGAGTAGGACCAAAAAAAAAAAAAAAACCAACAAAAACCTAAAACCAAAAAAAACCCCAAATTTTAATTTCTGAATATTTGGCAACTAGGAATTTGAAAGATTGGTCTTCTTTCCTGGGACTTTCAACAAAAAGAGTTGATTTTTTTAGAGCAGCAAAATTCATATGACCTCTTTTCCCATGTATTTGGTCCACTGTCATGTGCATTCCATTCTGTTCTGTCCCATATTTCCCTGACGTCCAGGCACATATCTCCTGCTCTCCTGCTTTCCACCATTTAAATAACACCCTCACTTAAGTAATACCCTCCAACTCTGAAGCATGATGAATGTGTCAATGCTGTCTTCAAGCTGCACATATCCTGGATAATCAGTGCTAACTTCACCCTGCTGCTTTTGTGTAGATAACACGAATTTTTCTTCTCCAGAAAGCCACTCATTTTTTCGAGACCTACTGAAGGTTTTTCTCTAATGTCAATAAGAAAAAAAAAATCAAAATTATCAATTATGTAATATAAATGCCTTCGACAATTAAATCTACATAGCAACAGTTTTTAGGGAACTTGAAGATCAAAGGAAACATGCCTGCTTTGTCTCTATAGGAAAGTAGGCTGGAACATGAAAGTAAGAGTTAAAGGATCATAAATTACCAGGATTGAATTAGAAGATTTTTTTGGAATCCTAATTCTCAGTAGCCTCTATTTATAATAATGCTATTTATTACAAAATTGCTTTTTAAGCGAATTTTCTCTCAGACCTCTGATTAGTGTAATAATTTTCTGCACTTTTTCTCATTATATCAGGTATTTTGTGAATGCAAATAATTTGAATTGGATACTACTTTCTAGGTGTTATTTGGTATAATGTCTTTAATATTCCACTCCATCTGCTGAAATTACCTTCTCTTCTTTCATTAATGCTTAAAAGCACATTCATCACTGCCTGTGAATGAGATTGCAGGAAAGATTTAAAAGTATATATGCTTTAGAATGTAGTAATCCTTGGTCTTGACAAGAGAGTCATCACTGGAATAGTCCTAGGTACATTAAGGCCAACATTTTTATATATATAGAGGGTAAACCAAAATCAGCTGCTTGCAGTCACTAGATCAGACTCATAATAAAATAAAAATTAGCAGACACTCAAGTTTTAAATATACTTGTTTTGCCTTGTTTACTGCTGCCCCAACAGAAGCTGAATTTCCTTGGGAATTGCTGCTGACTTCTCTAGTAAATTTTGACTTCAGTGTTTACTTCAGTGCTCAAGACTAGAAAAATAATAAGAAAGATCCATCAAGACTGGAAATGCTGAACTGCAAGCAACATTAACTTGTAGGTGAGGGTTTCACCATTCAAAACTACTACCCATGTAGCAATCATTATTTTAATTGATACACAATGATGGGTGAAACAAAGATTACAAAGGAGAACTACCACACACCGGTGGCTAGCAATACAGAAGCAGCCCAGATTAAGTGTTGTTTTGCACCTAGTGAAAATCAAAGAATGACTTCTTAAAGGTTTTCTAGCCATCATTTTTTGCTCTTAGATCTGTCATCTTCCTTCAGCCCTATACACTATGCTGTGTTAGAATAATCTAGGGCAGAAAGAAGCTAGTTTTCCTAAATGATTTAGTTTTCTTCCTGTAGTGTTTAACAGAACTTCAAGCAATGGTCACTCACCAAAGTGTGAACAAATTCTTTTTCCACATCTGCCACTGAACTTGCAACCAAAATCTTGCAGGGATAGCCAAAGCCTTGCAAAGGATATCAGTTGGACTTGATATGAATGGCAATGAGTCCCCCTGTCTAAAAGACAGAGCTGCTCACTTATGTCCCAAAATACACTGACTCACAGCTGTGCTGTCTGAAGCAGATTCAAGACACAAAGACTAAATAGGAGGGTTTGCCTAACCATAGCTAAGGGTGACCTGGGCAGAAGCTGTTAGCAATAAAGATCAGGTGAACTTGATTGTCAGTCTCAAATGCTTCTGTGTGAAATGGTTGCTCCCATGACAGCTTAGGGAACACAACAGTTTGATGACTGTGGGGTGGCAATGCGTGGTGCCACAATTCTTCTTCCAGGCATGATAATTCTATCTCCTCCTGTGGATGATATCTGATGAAAAGGGGAGTTGCTAAATTTGAAAGGACTGACTAAAGATAGGATTCTTTTTTTTGCAATAGAAGTCCTGTTCTACCAACTACCAGTTTTAAATAACCTTATAACCATATGTATGCTTGTACGTTCATATTCTCATGTTTTTTTTTCTGTCAAATGGGACTCTAAATTTATTACTATTTTTATCCCTGTGTGTGTCTCATTGGGAATTTTGCCCTTAGCCTATGTGCTCATTACCCTCAATCCTAGAGATCCCAATGTATAGAGACATTTTGATCTCATTTCCCCAAACTACTTCCAGTTTTGCCCTTTCTCTGAGTGTACATGTAATTCTTAATTCCATGCAAAAACCATATGTGTAATTCATGAGTTAATTTAGCTGCACTGGGGTGCTTATGCTCAGAAGAGTAGAAGGAGAAAAACCTACCACTGTCAGGAACAGCAAAGAATATTTTCTCTTATTTAAAAAGATTATGGCAGAAGTGAAGGAAGTTTATCCTTGTATCACTGCTGAAGCAGGCAGCAAAATTAATGTAGGCAAGACTTGGGCTAGCAACAATTCTAGCTGGCCAGGTGAGGACCAGGACAAATGTTCATAAAACAGATATTAGTACTGAAATGCTCTCTTCTAGATAATTTTAAAAGATAACTCTGGGCAGGAAAACCCCCTGTATTTATATTTTTGATAAATGACATAACATGGCTGTTCTTCAGATATTTCCTGAAAAATTTTTACTCCATTTAATACTCTATTGTGTTTTATTACATTAGTGGGTGTCTGGGGTTTTAATGTACTCTTTGTTCAGAATTGGGCAACCCAGTTAAGTATTCATTACTTTCACTGAAAATATTTGCTATTCATCTTCTGTAGGGGTGTAAAAAGAAGTTCTTAATGCAAACTCTGAAAACCACAGAAACATTGCATTCCTTACCTTCGAGAAAATAAAATTTATACTACTATTTGTAGCACCCTTCTTGAAAGATTTCAGATCTCTTAAATGAAAAGGGCTCCCCTGTTCAATGTTCTTACTGCAATGTAAGCCTTCTTCTCTCTTTCTATGTTGCAGGGCAATTTCAGAGTGTCTGGCTTAGGGATACAGTTTATGCTTCCTGAATTTCTTCTAAATTCAGCCAATGCTGTTCTCGTTTTGTAACATGAACGCTGATAAAGCCGTCTTTTTGCCAAAAATACTCTGCCTAGGTGAAAATGATGTTTTTCCACAGTTTACAGGGACTGATCTAGAGCAGTGCAGCCTAGTGAAGCACCCCAACGCAGGACCCATACAAAGATGCACACATCATATTCTCTAATCCCCGGCATAACACTTTGCATCATTGTATCACATTCCCTGAGCCTGGATAAACCTGTCCAAACACAGATTCACAGAGTGTAAATTTGTTGTTGTATTTGTTGCATTGTGTGCCATCCTCACCATTACAGTTTTAAAGAGCAAAGATTTGAGCTATCAATTCCTGTTCAAACTTCCTGGCAAAGACATTCTGCAGGTCCCAAAGGGCAAACCCAGAAACAGACTTTATTTTCCTTGTTACAGGTTTTTCTACTTCATCCTATGAGAGAAGACAGTATCTAGAGAGATATGGATTCAGAACTACTGCTTGGTTTTTGTTCTAAAGGATACTCAGAGAAAAAAGGAAGCAACTAATTAAATCATGAATTATATAAACAGGATAGAGAATGCTATCAGCCCATGTAGCTTCAGAACATTATTAATCAGACCAACTGTGCAAAAGAAAGACCTTCAAATCCGTCAGCTGTCCCTGGACAGTTTATAAGTGCCTTGCAGTTAACAGGCAATCACTCATAGCATAGCCCCGATCATTATCTCAAATACTTGAGAAATTATAGTATGATTAAAACAGTGAAAAATCCCATTACTCATTTCACTGACTCCCACTTATCTAATTCTTCCTTCTACCTCTGAACTTTAGGCCTGCATGTTAAATTTTCCTTTCTCTGGTTAATATTTATCCTGTTGGATTTTGTTCTTGGTTTGATTTCATCATTTTTCATAGGCTAGTAACACTCTTTCTAAACTGACAAAAACTGGTATCCCTTGGAGGCAGCCATTATGCCTGATGCTAACTGAAATTTTTTGGTAGCTAGTAATTAATTCTGTTTCTCAGCAATTAAATGGATGATGCTCTATTCCCAACTGTAAAAGCATTTTAGTCTAGAAAAAAAGAACAAAATATGTGACACTAAGCAGATGAATTTATCTGGATTTGAGAAATACTTCATATAAACTCCTAATCATGCAGATATTGTTCTTCTTAAGATAGACTAATATTGTTACATCATCTTTGTCTACCTTTGGACTGTTTGCTGAATTTTGTACTTTTTCAATGGCTTTTTTTCAATTGCATAAAAAGCAGAATTTTCCTAAGCACAGATATAGTGTTTTTTACGTAAAGTATTTGTATAGACCAGTCTCTTCCAGCCCAAAAGTAACAGTGATTTCTCCACAGGCTGCTGTCATCTTAGTCCTTCTTCAAAGCCCTCATTATATCTTCTAACAAATCTAGGATTAGAAGCCTAATACTAGAGTGAAAATGCTTATTCATAGGACATAAAATGTTGAATGTGAACAAGCTAATAATTTGAGTTCAGACGTATACAAAAATATGCCTTTTTTTTTGTTTTAGGTGGTGGTGGGAATGGGGAGAGAAAAAGTAACTTGGTCTTATATAGCAAGCTATATAAGAACATGAATTCTCAGTTTACTATACCCTATAAAGAAAACTGTCATTAGTACTGCATATTAATTTGACAGCAACGAGATTGTTGTCTTGGCTGGCTCCATGAAAGAGTTACACCACCACCTGTAGTGCTAGTACTTGTAGCACCAGCAACATCTTTAGGTGTATCTAATTTGTATGCATCCTGAATCCAGACTGCTGGTCTAAGAGTGTTTTGTGTACACTTGTAGCAAAAAAGCAAATCAACACAAGTAAGAAAAGCATGCCTCACAGCATATTAATTACATTTTTCTAATACAGAGCCAAATCATCATGTCCGAGGTCTTATGGTCATTGTTTCTGCTGAGTGCTGTAATTCAGTGGGAACAACCACGGCAAGCAGTACCGGACTAAATCCTTCAGTCTATACCAGAGTCCTCACTGGCAATTTCTCTTTCAGAACAACCTAAGTCCTTTGTAACATGGAGGAAGAAACGAACAATTGAGTAATAATAGTAGTGGGCATAAAAGGGAATTGAAGAAAAAGAGGACATACCAGAAATTTATTTTGTGCTTCTAGCACAGAACTGTTTGATTACTCACAAACAGACCTGTAATACAGAAAAATGATGAAAAGGATGCTACACTTGTAATTCTCCAGCTGCTCTGACTAGGTGAGCCATCTGGTTTGCAGCATCTGCCAGCAGGCCAGTGAAATAAAATCCCAAGTGCTGATATAAGCAATGAAATTTTCTACTTATAATACTGTAATTCTTTAATAGATATGATTTATTTAATATTGCTAAGGTTAAATGTTCTACACAACCATCTTGTGGTTGAATGAATGGTTTTATCTCTGGAACAACCTTTACGCTAATACATAAATTTATGGATATTAATGGTTCACGCAATTAATATTCCAGTGTGATGTGCAAGGTGAACATGAATTCACCCTGATCTTCACCAGGGCTGTTTCTGTAGGCTCAACTGATGCCATTTAGATCTGAGAATAGGAAAGGAAGAAACCATGTGATAAAATACATCCAAACTTCCCAACTTAAACACTAGAATTGTCATTATTTCCAGGATGAAGTTTTAAGTTGAAGTTTCCATGTATATATTAACCTAATATAAAATACCCTGAAGATTCAATGTACCCGTTTTATTCAGAAAGCATGTTCATTTGGTTTTTGAATGCTATTCACAGATGATATTAATGTGAGCATTACCAAATTAATATTATAAAGGACTTGCTTTTTTTTTCCCCAGAGATATCAATTGCTCAAATAAAAAAATTTATTTTATGTGGGAAACCGACTCACAGAGAATCACTTATTATTCATGTAATTAGAGTAAACTGAAACACTACAATGCACTCTAGAGAAATAATTTAGACCACACCAAACTAATCTGCAGTTTTGCAAGAAGGGTTTCAGAAGAGCTTCTGACATTTTTAGACTGGATATGCATGCAATTTTAGTAAGATTTCAATGGGGTTGATGGAAAAAAAGAATGGGACGCCAACTGCCATGTAATTTTCAAACTTTGCTGTATGCATGTTTGCTAATACCAAAGACTATGTTGTGGGGATTACTGGTTTTCCTGAAAAGAGACAAGCAATGTTCTATTACTAAAGCTGAGGACCACATCTTCAGCACTCTAAACCAAAGTGGTCTGGAAAAGAGAATAGAATCAGGCTGGAGATACTTTCCTAAATCTCTGTTATGTATGACTGCATTTTTAAAGACCAACTATGTTTTCATTCTTCTGTTACATTTATATGATTCCTTTGTTGGCAAGCATAGTCAGCTATATAGATGCATTAAAGACACCCTTTGAGTTTACTGTGTGCTCTGACTCCTACTTACTTTGTTCTTTGTAACCATGACCATTTTACCACTCTGAGGTAAAGTCAATCATGAGTTCCTTTTCACTCTCTTTCTGTACCAGGGAACAACATATTGAATGTTTAGCTGGATGTTAAAACATTGATAATGCAGCTCTGATTATCAAGAGAATGATCAAGAGAAACAGGCAAGAGTAACTGAAGAATTGTTGATGCATTTTATTCCTGGTTTTCTGTTAGCAAATCCTTTAAGTCTGAAAGTTGTTAAACTTGGAAGAATGGATTAATGTGGCTTACTAATGTGGCTAGTGAATAAAAATTATGTATGTTTATCAGGTTTTAATTGATATTCAGCCAATGTTAAAGTTGAGCTGCTGTTCTAGCAGTGATATGCTTCAGGATATAAAAACTGTCTCACTCATTAGAAAAAGTAGTGTTTCTTGTATAAACTTCTCTTTTTACTGTGCTATGGACACTTTCTATTATATCATATTAGTTGAACTCTAGATTTTAGAGGAAATGCAGCATAGAAACTCTTTGTATGATGAGACCTCAATAATCAGTCCATCTCATTTTACTTTCTACTTAAAATTGAATCAATGGCTTTCTATCCTGCAAGAAGGAAGTGACATCCTTAAATTGTTTTAAAGAACTGAGCTGTGAAATTTTAAAATATTCTGAGTATTAGAAAAGCACTACAGAAGTGCTATTTACATGTATGCTGATAATATTACTGTTTTGTATTGATTTCAACATTCATTTTCTCAAATAATCAAAGTGTGCGTCCAAGACAGAGATTTTTACTGCACGCTATCTAGGACTAAAGAATTTATGAAGTATGCCCCTTTTACATACTGAAGTACTTCCTTATTCAGGTTAACTAGACTACTAAAGAGGTTTTAAGTGCTAATGAGGGAGGGGTTAGTTCTTCATCAGGGCTTATATATTTCTATAAATAGCTAGAAGATGTTATATTATTTCTAGAGCAACTCTTTCAAATTTTGACCATTGATTATACTTATTTTATGAACTCCTGGAAAAATTTAAACCTTAAGGTAGTTCAGTAGCATATAGCTTATTTACTGATATTGATATTGACTGTACTGTAAATTTTCTATGCAGGACTCTGCATTTCAATGGAGAGTTCTTCATTACTGTTTTCATAATTGACCCATTGCCACAGGGACAAAACCCCAGAGAACACTGCATGAGGCCCTGTGAAGGGATATTATTGCAACATCACCACACACTCACTTTGCAAAGTGGCATCTTGAATATCATTCTGCAGTAAATGTGGTTGATTTGGAAATTCACTCAGTTTATAACCTTGACTCTTTTCTCTGTTACTTTACCTCATCTTTAAGTGGTTGTAGTCCTTCCCTGAAACTTTTTTTATAGTGCTTCTAAACTCAGTATTCTGTTTCCTGTAACATGACAAGTCTGTGTCTCTGGGGTCAAGAGAAATGCAGCTGAAATACCTAGTTGCTATGTAAGGAGAAAAAGGCAAAGAAGTCAAGGATTTGGCCAAGATATATCATGATATTACATTTTTTTCTCATCATACCCCTGAAGGAGATTATTTTAAGAAAATTACACCTTTACTTGCAAAAAGAAAAAAAATAGATATGCCTAAATGTAAA
>VWZF01003328.1:259191-320254 GCA_013396755.1 Sclerurus mexicanus
GTAAAAAAAAAAAAAAAAAAAAGTGGAAATGGCATCTGTATACTGTCTTCCAGAAGCATCTCAAAAGCATTTAAATCTCCTCTCTATTATTATCTGAGACAGCTGCCAAGATTTTCTATCCAGGCTGAATTTCACTTTGCAGTGTAATTCACACTGGTGCTCTGAACTAAAATAGGAGTCTGAATAAATTTCTGTGGCTTCCTCTCACACAAAGATTTGACTAATGTGCAGATACATGTTGAGTCTTGTGTTCTCTTCACAGTGATTCTCATCTCCAGTAGCTGCATACAATTTTGATTACTTAGGAATGAAATTTACTGAGATACTTAAACATTGGTTTTTTTTATGTATAGCTTAAATTTATAGTTAAAAAATAATTTAAGAAATATAATTTTGAAGAGGGTTAAACACTGCCTATCAGGATTAATTTTGAGAAGTCTGATTAATATTTTATGCTATTTACTGTATCTTCAAAACTAAATGCTTTCAGGATTTGCAAACCCATTATTTTGTATTTACCTCTTATAGATTATATGTGATGAGTCTAATGCTCATACAGGCGTAAATCAGGAGTTGCCCTGCAGATTTGATTGTTACAGTAATTCTACCTGTCTTCTTCATTTTTTTTTTCTCTTAGCACACAGGCAAACTTTTACTCTGGGGAAGATGTGCAGTGTGAACCTATAACAAGGTTGCAGCATGCAGAAGCAGTGCTGGGAAGAAGGGAAGGAGGCATGAAGAAAAAATTGGTTTTGTTCCTTTGAACTGCATTTATGAAATTGTATTTTGAGACAGAAGCTCTTAGATGTTGGCATTGCTTTGCCATCTACATCATTTAAAGTCTAGTGCATAGCAGTCAACTCTCAGCACACTCAAACTCCTCCTTCTAGTTTTTCTCAACTGCATTCATGTCAAAAAATAAAGCAGTATTTAAAAAAAACCCAACAAAAAAAAAGGTCTAGGAACACAAATCTGACATTCCTGCTACGTAGAATCTGTACATTGACCTCTATGTAAATCCAAATACACTGAATAAAAAGTATGTCATATGGAGCTATTTTCAAATTTTATTTTTTGCCTCTTGAATAAGCATATCTAAGTTGCACAAACCTAAGGAGAATGTCCCCAGAAAGATAAATATTTAATTCATATTAATTTTATTTTCTCTATGACATATTACCATGTAACCCAAAGTGATTTGTTCCCAGTCAGAAGGCAGAAATGGAATATTTGGGGATGAAAGTGGAGAATGCTTTGTGGGAGTGCAATGACACTGTATTAAAATGATATGCTTAGTTTGGACCATGGTTTAAATAGATTTGGCATGCAAATGTTTCTGGGTATATAAGGAGCAATTTTATCAAGGGCTTGAACACGTGACAATTTAAAAGATATTTATTTTTCTTAGAAGGGATGCACTGTACAGACTGCTAATTACTATGCTAATATCACCACTACATCTAGTAAAATATTACTCCTTCTCTTTTTGAATTAAAGTGGTTAAAAACTAAGCCAGCTACTTGGCATATTTTTTTCCTCTTGTAATACAAGAGCCTGTGAAAATCTTACAGCTTGTGCTACTCATAATGACAGAAAAAGTAGTTAAAGAAGTTTCCTCTGGCCTTCAAATCCATGTATCACTTCATCAGATACTGTGTAAAGAAACCATGGTGCTGATTTACACCAGACTACAATCCTACCCTATAAGTAATCGTGGGGCTTCACTGAATTCTTGCTCTGTCTTTAACTACTCAAATATCGATGAATGACTTTTTTAATGAAACAGAAGTATCCAAGAATGACTAAAACACAGTCCTGAAGTTCTCATAACCCAAAATTCCTCAGACTAGGAGGAACAAATGTAGGCTGTGATATGAAAAACTCAGAAATCATTTCATAGGTTCCTCACAATAGTAGCAAATGCAGAGACGTGCCTTACAATACTTCAAGGGAAATTTTACTGTGCAGGGAAATTTTACTGTTTGACTACTGACAAATTTATATTAGGTACATAGAGTGGTTTGGATTGGAAGAGACCTCTAAAGGTTAGATAGTCCAACCTCCCTGCAATGAACATTTCAATTAATTTGGGTTACTCAGAGCCGTGTCTGACCTGATCTTGGATGTTTCCAGGAGTGGAACACTGACAACAACTCTGGGTGACCAGTTCCAGGTTTTCACAACCATGGCTATATAAAATTTCTTCCTTGTATCTAGTCTGAATTTCACCTCTTTCAATTTTAAACCATAATCACTTGTCCTGTCACTACAGACCTTACTAAAAATGTTTCTCCTCATATTTCTTTAGGTGCTGGAAAGCTGTTCTGAGGTCTCCCTGAAGCCTCCTCTTCACTGGGTTAAACAACCCAAACTCTCTTTGTCTTCATAGAAGAGGTGCTCTGTCCCTCCACACATTTTTTTGTGGCACTCATGCAGACTCTTTTGCCCACTCCCAACAGGTTCATGACTTTCATGTACTCAGGACTACAGAGCTGGACGGAGTGCTCCAGCTTTGATTTAGTGCATCCAGGACAGGGTTTCTAAGGACATTCACATGTCATGCCTTCACTGCTCTATTCCCAAATGACAACAATGGAGCCACATTTATTAGTAAATTTATTAGTAGTGCTTCAGCTGGTACAGTTCTTTCTCTGACTAACATTAAGAAGTGCCACTCACAGAGCCTCAACAAAATTTTTATCTACACAGGTGCAAAATACCTGCCCCTCAAAGGAATACATGCTAACATATTTGTATTTACACAGAAACTGTGTAAGTGTTTTTCAAGCATTGTTTAAAGTGCCTTCCATATTCTTGAAGCACAAAAATAAAAGGATTATTTATAAAGCCCAAGAAGCAGATTTCTCAGGCACAGTAATTTTGTGTGACTTTTCCCACTCACAGAAGCTAGAAGCTTGCTTATCTACTGGCTTCACCAGGAGCCTAGGCAGACTTTCTTATCAGACTAGAAGTTTCTTCAGCTCCAGTAAAAACAATCATAATCAGTCATGATCACAACTGTGCTTACTAAACAGGACTTTGTGGGATGTGTCTGAAAATGAAAAAAAAATAAACAGTTTGTTCAGCCTTGGGAGTGCTCTGATGGGACAAAATCCTTCTCTCTGAATTGGAGAGAGATGGATTTGATGGCTGAATAGTTAGGTGGATAAGAAACTGGTTGTACAGTCACATCCAGAGGTCAACAGCTCAGAGGTGACAAGTGCTGTCACCCAGGGGTCTGTACTGGGACCAGCGTTATTTAATATCTTCATTATACAAAGGCACTAGACAAAGGCACAAAGTGTACCCTCACAAAATTTGCAGATGACACCAAGCTGAGTGGTGTGGTTGACACACCTGAAGGACAGTACGCCATCCAGAGGGACTTGGACAGGCCCAAGAAGTGGGTCCATGGGAATCTCGTGAGGTTCAACAAGGCCAAGTGCTGCACATGGGTCAGGGCAACCCCTGTTATCAACACAAACTGAAGGAACTGAGAGCAGTCCTGCCGAGAAGGACTTCGGGGTGCTGGTGAATGAGAGGCTGGACATGACCCAGCAATGTGCGCTTGCAGCCCAGAAAGCCAGTTGTATCCTGGGCTGCCTCAAAAGCAGCATGCCCAGCAGAACAAGGGAGGGGATTCTGCCCCCTGCTCTGGTAAGCCCCCACCTGAAGTGCTGAGTCCAGCTCTGGGGTCCTCAGTTCTCAGCACAAGAAGAATATTGACCTGTTGGAGTGTGTCCAGAGGAAGCTACCAAGGTGATCAGAGGGATGAATCTTCTTCTTCTAGAAGAAAAGGCTGAGATATACGGGATTGTTCAACTGGGAAAAGAGAAGATTTGAGGGTGACCAAACTGCAGCCTTCCAGCACCTGAAGGGAGCTTAGATGAAAGATAGAGAGGAACAGGATAAGGGGGAATGGCTTCAAACTGAAAGAGGATAAGTTTAGAAGAGATGTTAGGAAGAAATTTCTTACTGTGAGGTTGATGAGGCACTGGAACAGGTTGCCCAGAGGAGTTGTGGATGCCCCATCCCTGGAATTGTACAAAGGGTTGTATCACCATGTTGGACAGGGATTGAACAACCTGGTCGAGTGCCCATGGCAGAGGAGTTGGAACTTGATGACCTTTAAGGTCCCTTCCAAGCGAAGCCATTCTATGATCCTATGATTCTATGATTAACCCTCATCCTTTAGCTTACACTCTGCTTCAAGTGGATAAGATACAATTTACTTTATACTCCACATGTGAAATCATGAAATTACTAGTGCCTCCTACTACACTATATTTATAGCAATATCACCATTCATACCAGCAAGGAAGATGACAACCAGGATGGAATGAACTTTCATGGAGGATCCCACCAGCCACACTCTCACAGTCCATCAGACCTCACTACTTCTCATAAACCTCTTGCGAGGTTCTCGAGCTTCGTTAACTCAGGTAATCACTGTGGAACTTGACTGCAATCCATCTTAGTGACTGTGGACACCTACTGGAGCTATTTCAGCCCTTTATTTTGCAGCCATGCCCATTTTCAACCTGACATATACCCTTACATGAACCAGAACCTCACATTAACATTCAACCCTGTCTACCCATTTACCATTTTGTCAAAGCTGTTCAAGTCTGTTGTGACTCTCAGCTAGCTGTGCCCAAGCTGTCTCTTGTGTGGAGTAACCCTGTGGAGACCAAAAGCCTTTTAAATGAAAATATTATTTTGCAGAAGCAGTATTATTAGGATGTATGCTAGGATTCTCAACTTTATAAGCGTATAAAAGCCTAGATAATGTGCTGTGACAGACTAGAACTAAAAGGGTCCACATGCACTTCTTTTGAATTCACCGCGTCCCTTCAGAAGGAACATCTTGCATTTAGGCATGGTTCCTGACAGCTCAAAGGCTTCCTGGCTTGCAGCAAACTGCTTAGCCAGTTCTACAGCCTAAGAAGTGTCTTTCTCCTCCCCTCTGAAACCTGCCTACTTTATTCTGCTTTCAACAGTTCCTCTGCATGTACCACAACCCCTCAACAACATGCAGTAGCTCTTCTCCCTGTTTTATCCTGTTTCATGCTTCTTTCTCACAAGCAGATTTGTTTCCTCTTCAAGGTACTCCTACACTGTGTGGAAGCAATGAAGGAGAATAAAGCATTTAAAAAACACACAACCAAACCCTTCATTCTTTATGTTGTGCCCTTATTAATTTTTGAAAGTCAGACACAACTTATTTTTTTTTCTTTTTTTCCTGTTTTGCTTTTAAAAACAGACATTGTTCCACTGTTTCTCCAGCCCTCCATCTTCAGGTGGAGGAAAAGGAATTCATCTCTCCTTGCTCCATTTAATCCCTTGTCCAAGAGAGTGTGCAGGTGGCCCATTAGTTTTAACAATGCACCTTCCTGGTTGAAAGTCGAACAGGAATTTTTTTCAACCTCATTTGAAGTCTTAGAAATATACTTTCATGCAGGCATTCAAGAATATTATGTTCTCTTTAACAATGTCCTCTGTTAAGTAGGATTTGCAGGTGGTAAATAAGTCTGCATTGTTGTGCAGCAGACCTCCCAGCTGGCTCTTACCTTTACTACATTATCATAGAATCATTGAATATAATCATAGAATGGTTTGTATTGAAAGGGATCTTAAAGATCATCTAGTTCCAACCACCCTTCTATAGACAGGGACACTTCTCCCTAGCCCAGACTGCTCAGAGTCGCATCCAATCTGGCTTTGAACACTTCCATGGATGGGGCATCCACAGTTTCTCTGGCCAGCCTGTTTCACTTCCTCACCACTCACAGTAAAGAATTTTTTCCTAAATCTAACCCAAATTTCCCCTCTTTCAGAGTGTGCCTGTTACTCCTTGTCCTAGCACTACATTCCTGATGAAGAGTCACTTTCCAGCTTCCCTGTAGGCCCCCTTCAGATACTGGAAGGTTGCTTTGAGGTCTCCCTAGAGCTTTTCCTCTCCAGGCTGAACAGACCCAAGTTTCTCAACCTGTCATCATAGTGGAGGTGCTCTAGTCCCCTTATCAACTTTGTGGCCCTCTCTGGACTTGCTGCAACAATTCCATGTCGTTATGCAAGGGGCACCTGAACTGTACACAAGATGGGGTCTCATGAGAACAGAGCAGAGGGGGACAATTATGTTCACATCCCTGTTAAACTGAATTATCAACTAGAGCAATGGTTGCTGATTGTTTGAGATTCATTATTTTTCCAGAGAAGTAGCAGGAAGTCTCAGCTCTGAGACTCTGTACCACAACTGCTGTGTGAAACATCCACAAAGCACTGGTTGTTTGGATCTAGAATACATTTTTCTTGATGTAGGATTTTGGTTCTTCACCCAACCAAAATGCTAAAAATTTGGAATAAGTTGTTTTTACACACCTACAAGAACTGACTATAGACCCCATTGATAATAATTCTGAGAAATAAATTCAGGCTAAAATTCAGGAGTCATGTATTTTGACAATGAATGGTGCTGTTCATGTTCAAAACAAATAAGGACAATTGAGTTAAGTTCAGTGAGAAGACAACTGTGACGAGCCAGGAGTTTTCCTTTCACTGAGAAATGAAGACATCTGCCAGGTGCCACTGTGCATACTGAGACTACAAGCAGCTTCCAGTGCCTATACCAGAGAATGACTGATAAAAATTGCTTCAAGTGAGTGCTGCTAGTCTTATGCCAAGAGCGATGTGTTTGTCGATAGAAAAAGAAGAATACTAAAATTAGAATTAGTAGCTTTGGCACACAGGAACGCAATGTTGGTAGAACAAATAAAGCCCTAGAACATTTGGTTTGCTTTCTAACACCGTATTGCTATCAGTGTCTGTGTAAACTCTCTCTGAGTGTCTTTAAAATATAGGAGGCAGTAAGTAAAGGTTGAGAAAAAGCACTCAGCTGACAGACTTGGGAGGCTTTCTTGATTCTCTTATGAGAAAACAGAACATTGGTGGCTACAGGATTTGTAGCTGCCACCAATATCATGTAATATGAAGTACAGTCTGAAGATGAGAGAGTCCAAGCAGTCCCAGGCTGTCATTGTTTCACTGCATCTGTTGATGGGGTACTCAAGTAATACACCTGTGTTTTCGAGCTTTTTTTTTTTCTTGTAATGCAAAGACCAATAGAATTGGAGAGTTATTATGTGATCCTCTTGCGCTGTGAAGTCAACTTTGATGCACAACTTTCTAGGTATGAGATTTTAGTACCTCAGGTATTGAATCCCAGCTGCCATGGGTTGTATTTTAAAAATAAACACATATAAAAAGTAAATAATTTTCAGCACTAGAAGTGGGCCAGGCACATACTAACTGAAGTTTCTAAAAAGTAGCATTTTCCTGCTCCTCATAGCGGTGGTTGATATGTTGAGGAAGAGAAAGCTCAAGTTACACAGATCTTCCCCTCTTTTCTTCACGTTTGTGATTTTAGTATGAGTAAATATTACTTTAAAATGGCACCTTCTTTGCTTAGTTATGAAATAAACCCCACAGAACCGCTGGTTATTTGTTTTATTTTGTGTTGTTGTCCCTACACAACCTGTAAACACAGTCGTTACAAGTTATAACCATACTTGTCATCATATCTGTTTACTTGTGCTGGATTTGTCAAGGTTCAAGGTTTATCTGCAGCAGGTGCTGTGCAAACGTATAGTATGAACCCTAAGGTAATAATCCTGCTAAATGAGACAGCGCACAAAAACTCCTTTTTTACCTCTCAAAGGTGAGGTGTATCCCAGCAGATATGGTGGAATTTTTTTATTTATTTGTTTTTGTTTTTAATTGTATTTCAAACTGGAGCCTAAGAAACACACCCTTGAAAGCATGGATTTAATTTCTGTTTGGAAATGAGCATGCTCTTAACCACTCTACCATAGACTAGAGAGCAGTATCTCTTACAGTTCTCCAGCTATCTCTGCGCCATAAATCTTTACAGCTATGGTCATCCCTACTGGTGCTGAACACAACATGAACTTGAATGTCAGGCCTCAGACTGAGCAGAGAGCCCTGCACATCTCCAACCCCATCATGGATGTCCAGATCATTACAGGTCCTCTCAGAAACTGCTTGCTTTGAGTCAGATGCTGCAGTTTGCATGAGGTACTGCCTGGTACTGCCCTTTGACAGTAGCAATGTGTCATTTCTGCTTGTGAAAATCACTGACATTATTTTAAGTTCTGACTGAACATTCTTCATGTTCAGCAAAGAGATGCCATTCCTCCCTGCAAGGCATTCACCGTGAAGGCTTCAATTTCCCATGTCTCCTTCCTCACCTCTCATTATTTTCTGCAATACCTAAATGAATGTTTAGGGAGTACCCTGATTAAATAGTGGGAGCTTCTATTTTTTCAGCTGGGTATGTCCTATCTGTCTTTTCCTGAAATATAGGGGAATGTTAAAGCTATTCTGATGAATTTTGAGATTTTGTACAAAAAGATGTTGACTTCCTCCAGATCTCTGCAGAAAGCATATTTCTCCCCAAAATGTGTGGAAAAACAGTATTTAGATTTTTAGATTTTTATTCAACAACATCTGATGCTTCAGCTGGGGACTTCCAGTCTAGAAGCCTTCTCTTTCGAATGAAAATTTTACATGAAATTTTTCTGCAGGATATTTTATGTATTTCTGTTTTCATATTCTGTTTCATATTCTATTCCTCTTTTAGTGTAATGAGCACCAACACTTCCACTCAGTACTGTTTCTTCATGTGTAACATTGCTGTTATCTGATATATAGTGCAGATGAAAAGGTGTTCAGGGGAATTTTAAAATAAACATTGGAAAGAATTGCTCCTACTCCTCCTCAACCATATTCTGTACCATTCTGAACTGCTGGGTTATATAGTAAAATGTTCTAAGCAGGGCTGACATAGGCACCCTGAAATACTGGCTCCTGCTAATCTTACAGATGGTGTGTTTCCATTGGCAGAGAAGGGCTGGTGCATCTTCTCTAGAGTTCAGCTGCCTCCAGCCCTTGGAAAGATGGGACGAGGGACTCCGTGACCAGAGTTAGACCCATTTGTGGACTCAGTTCTCTCTTTGGGCTTACAGTTCCTTTGTATGTGTGAGTGTGCAGAATGATGAAGCCCTGACAAAGCCTACTACATAGCAGGCTATAAGCCACTGATTCACCAGATTCTGCTCAACACAAACACAATTTAGGCACTTGTGTTTGCAGCTTGCTGTGTCCAAGATCTCCGAGGTTTGGGGTTCTACCTACACAGGCCTGGGACAGGGTGTAAGTATGTTGCTGGATACACTTAGGAGATAATTCAGACAGAAAATCAGCATATCAGCAGCACTCATTTATTTTCCCGGATTGCATTCTTGTTTGTTTGGTTGGGGTTTTTTTGTTTGTTTGTTTTTTATTTTGATGCTTTCTTTCTAGTTGATGCCGTTATTCCAGTCTAAAGGAGAGACCACTTTTAATGAAGTGCTGCCAATTACAGTTAACCACTAGTTAATATTTTAATCACTGCAACACTATTCATTCTACCAAAAGCATTTCACTCAATGTTTGCTCAGGCTATTGTGATGTCTTAGCACTCAGCAGACAATTTATGGCAAACTTTTCTCTGCCCTCAACCATATTGCAATTTTTCTTTCCTCTTATCTATTTTAGTTATTATAATGCATTTTGCATTGAAAGGTTTCTTTTTCGTGTTTTTTTTTTTCTTCAACTGAACATACAATCAAGTTATCATTTTTGAGTATCTTGAATCAAAACTTTAACCAAACTGTAGTGCAGCAATTATGCAAATAAGTGGACTGAATGATTTTAGCATTATAAAATTAGCATACTGTATTTAAGAATAAATAAAAAGTTATAATGGATTTTAAATATTTATGATAAGTTGTTTATCAAGAAAATCATCACAGTGCCAATTTTTTAATGTTATTTCCTCCATCAATTTTCTCTTGCCTTACAACATGTTGTTATGACTAAGATTTGAGACATCATCTTCAGCTGGTTGAAATTAGAAGAACCCTGCTGTCTTTCATGAAGTTCTGTGAGTTTACAACAGTCACAATTCCTCACGTCTTCTATAACATTCTGTGAGAAAGTCGGACAGCAGTCTGGAATTTATGGAATATGTTTTGTCTATTCTTTTACTGAAATCCCTTTTTTTACTTACATTTTGTCAGTTTTGGCATGAATTATCGTTCTTTTTTTTATCACTCTGCAGGAGTGTAGAGTAGTCTCTGCTGAGCTGCTCCACTAACTCCTAGCACTTCTCTGGACAGGCATGCCCTTCATTCTTTTTCAGGTTTATTCTCTGTTACACTCGAAGAAGACCCACCAATCAAACATTCTTACTTGCAACCACACTGAGGCCTTCAGTTGCTGCTGAAAGAAATAATTTCTGAAGTTTTAAAATAATGCTAATTTTCAGAGATTTGCCTCCAACCTCTGCTTCTTGGATTAGATTCTCCCAATGGAGAAATACCACTCAAACTACTGCTTAGCTGCATGAGATGGAAAAATTCAGCATATCCCTGGAAGGCATTTTCAGGGGATCTGATCCTGAAGGCCATCATATGCTCCTTGCTTGCCATTGTAATCACTGCAGAAGAAGAAAACCGAATGAGGTTATCAGTTGCTGTGAGGCATATGTGTGAAGTGGGCTAGACAGGTGAACACAATCTGCCTTATTCAAGATGAATGTAACTGATGTATATCCCAATCAACTTCACATATAAATTACTAGCTACACTAGTGTCACTGTGTATATTTCTGGATATTTTTGAATTCTCCATTTTAAGTCAAAGGATCAGAGGCAAAATCAATGGTACATTCAGAGTTAGAACTTACACGAAAGCCGGGTGTCCTCCAGATTTTGCTACACTTGAGAGAGTTTAAACCATATCTTACAGACAGAAACAGCTATGAATTTTTCTTTCCCCATATTTGACAATCTTTCCTGCACTGCAGCAGCATAGAAGCTCTTGGAGGTGTTCTTCCCTGAAATCTTGTTTTGGCTATCTTCCCACTGCAAATGAGTGTTCTGTTTTTCCCTGTGCTCTGTTAATGCCTAAACAAACTATTAAGTGAGAGCTCATTTGGATAGCAATGTTTTTAGTTAAACTTAAGAAGTAGGCTCAAGAGGTAATACAAGAAGCAAAGGGCTGGAACTCAGGACCCTCACTTGATGGGAACAAGGAGACCCATCTTTATATCTCATGATCCTGCCATACTATAGAGAACACAATAATTTGCCATTGAAAATGTGTTGGGTTGGCCTGTCTGAAACAATGGGAAGCTTCAAACAGGACTTTTTGTCAGGTCTTTCTTAGGCAATTTTCTGGAAAACACTTGGTGATAAATATTGGCATTCTTTCCCTCTCTGGCTCTTGTTTTGAATATTTTAATGCCTTGGCTTTGAATCTTGCTTCTAGTCAATTACCTGATTTTACAGTTTTCGGTTCAGGCTAATATTTATGAACAACCATGCTTGTTCCTTCTTTAGGCTCCAGATAAGTTAATTTTGAGAAAAAATCAGGCAAGAGCTGAGCTTGGATCCCTAGGGACGGTGGCAATGTTCATGACGGAGCCTTAGGAAAGGAATGGTCATAGAAGGAACTATTGAATTATACAGAGATTGGAAAGGTTGCTCCCCATGTAATTCTCTACTCCAGTGTATCCTGCTAATTGTGGGGCTAACTGATGGGAGACAGTTCTGCATTGAATACTGGTCTAATATATTGATAGCACTGTTTTAGCCAGTTTATTTGTTACATGCCCATGGCCTGAAGAGTATTCGAGCTATAGAATAAAGTTTTAATGAGGTATTAGGAAAGATGTGCAACAATGCATCCATATAGCAACTCCCCCAGTCACCAACAGCAAACACAGGATCATAAGTGATACTCTTAGTGTCCAGCTGATTGGTAGCAACAGCCAAGCATGTGAATAACTTTTGAATGTGAGTAATACTCTTGTTTCCTCTCAGCTCCACTGATCATAGTGTGATTTGAGAGAATCATACCTTACATGGAAGGTGGGCAACATTCTGCCCATACTGCCGGTATTAGTGGTCATGGGCCAAGGTGTCAACACATATTAAATTTAAGAGAGAAATTGTAACATTCCAGCCCCAGAGCTGCTGGCTCACAGGCTCTGCTAAGATAATTACTAGAACATATATGTATATATATATGAGTTCTTTAATACCCTAAGAATACATTCAAGGAGTTTCTTTATTAATTTAGGGAAGAAAAATAAGGGAACCTGGCAAAAGTTCAAAAAGGGCAATACACAAGCTAGAAAAAAACATTCCACCACAATACTAACTCAGCACATATTAATCAACGACACTCAAGTCAATATGCAACCAATTAATCACATTGAAGTCAAATCCAATCCCTCCCGCTCTGAGCCACCCAAAGCATCAAGGAAAAGAAGTAAAGAAAAACAGAGGGAGCAAGAAGAAAGAGAGAGTGAAAGAGGGAGAGATAGGTACCACTGAGACTTTGTGGCAGACTAGTTCTTACATGTGCAGGTGGCAGGGCTGTGACATATGGCACCCCAAAACCTCTAGTTTTATTTGCTCTGCTCTCTATGGCCAAAGTCCCCAGGAGGGGCCTCTGATCCCTCTGGCCACTCTGGGGTCCCAGGCCAAGGTGAGGGCCTGTGTTCTCACTGTCCCTGCCAATCTGAGCTGGGTCAGAGGCTCCAGGAGCTGTGGGTGTTATAGTTTTCCCAGGCTGTTTGTGACTGGCAGCTGCTCTGGGGCTTGCCTCTGTGGGCTCCAGGGCCTGCCATGAGGGAGATGAAGGCACCCCAACTCTGTGAGGTTTGACCCATCCCTTCCCCCTCCACACATACATACATGTACCCCCCCATAAAGTGGTTCTGAACTAATATTAATTGATCTGGTATGTAACAAATCTTCACGGTCAGCTCTTAAAGAATTCACATTTTCATTTTATTTTTATGTCTAATGTCTTTTAAAACTACAGATTTTAACATCTTCTCAAAAGTACAATAAAAGAGAAATAAGGTATCATCAGACTGCAGGAGAGGAACAAGTGTTACAGAGCATTTAAAACCAGTGAAATATCTTGGTAATGTTCAAATGATTTCATGCACATCAATACTGACTGTGCCTATGCCTGTATACCCAGGAATCTGAGACTGCACATCACAGAATCAAAAAATTATAGAATTACCTGGAAGGAACCCACTAAGATCATCAAGTCTAACTCTTGGCCCTGCACTGGAAAGCCCCAAAAACCACAGCTTGTGAATACTGTTGAAACAATTCTTGAACTCTGTCAGGTTGGTGCTGTGACCACTTTCCTGGGAAACCTGTTCCAGTGCCTGGCCATCCTCGGGCTGAAAAATCATTTCTTAATATCTAATCTAAACCTTCCCTGCACAACTTCATACCATTCCCTTGGGTCCTGTCATTGGTCACCAGAGATAAGAGCTTAGTGACTGTCCCTCCGCTTCCCCGTGTGAAAAAGTGGTATATATTGATGGCCTCCACTCAGTCTTCTCTTTTCCAGGATGAACAAAGCAAGTGATTTCAGTATTCCTCATACAGTTTCCCCTCAAGGCCCTTCACCATCTTCATTGCCTTCCCTTGGACACTTTCTAAGAGCTTAATAACTTTCTTATATTGCGGTGCCCAAAACTGCACACAATATTCAAGGTGAGGCTGCCCCAGTGCAGAGCAGAGCAGGACAATCCCCTCCCTGGACTGGCTGGTGATACTTTGCCTGATGCCCCCCAGGACACAGCTGGCCCTCCTGGCTGCCAGGGCACTGCTGACTCATATTTAACTTGCCAGCGACCAGGACCCCCAGCTTTCTTTCCATGGCACTGCATTCCAGAATCTCATTTCTCAGTCTGTACAAACAGCCAGAGTCGCCCTATCCCCAGGTGCAGAATCTGGCACTTTCCTTTGTTGAATTTCATATGGTTGGGGATTGACCAGTTCTCTAATCTGTCCATGTCTCTCTGCAGGGCCTCTCTGCCTTCCAGGGAGCCAACAGCTCCTCTCAGTTTTGTGTCATCTGCAAACTTGCTCAGTATCCCTTCCGGTCCTGTGTCCAAGTCATTTATGACGGTGTTGAAGAGCACAGGGCCCAAGATGGAGTCCTGCTGAACCCCACTAGTGAGCAGTCACCAGTCTGCTGTAACCTCATTCATTATGACCCTTTACACCTAGCCAGTGAGTCAGTTACTCACCCATCACATGACATGCTTATAGAGCTGTATCCAGATGTTAAAATAAAGTTAAAATTTCAGTTACAAGGTCAACGCTAATGATGATCTCAGATATAAAAATCTTTTGTCTTTGTGATTCGCCTTAGCTATAGGTGATTTCGAGGAATTATCTTTTGGGTTTGGGTCTCTTTTTGAGGCTTTAGGAAAAGTGAATTGGCCATTCCAGAGTTATGTAAATACAAAACAAATACACTTTATACACAAGACATTTAAAAATATTAACCTTTTAAAATTGATAAATGACAGGCAATAGAAATTTGGCTTGTGAGAAAGCAAGTCAGAGTTGAATTTTAAGAAGACTAATGTAGTTTTCCACAGAGTCGGGGTTTCCAGAATGCAAGTAATGATGCATGCACTCTAAGATGTATTTTACTTTCAAGAAAAAGGTGTTTGGCATACTGCAAAACATATTTCTGTCTGTTGTACAGCAGCTTTGGACCATGAAATAACTGTTGTGGCTTTCAAAGGGCTTTTATTTTCAGAAAATATTTGTCTTACTTTTCATTGCCTGAAGGAGATGTATTGTAGGAATTATATGTAACATTAAGATTTTTCCTTTCATAGTTGCTAAACTTAGGAATGATCAGTAAAAATTCCAATACTTTCACTCAATATTAGTGATATTTTGTCAAAGATTTTTTTCCCCCAGTTTCTAGGTGTAACCTACAAACCTAGTAACGTAATAATAGCATCACTATGATGCTATTATTAATGGCTACATAAAAGAAACCAAACTCTGTACAATTTTCTATTTGCACTGTTGTTGACAAAAGTATTGAATGTTGGGTGAAGGGGGAAGAGCAGTTGATCAGCCAGTGAATTCTTCATCCACAAAACCTCCACAAAAGACTGGCAAAGTATTTTTATTTGGAATGTATATCCCATTAAACATCATGGCAAACGTATTGATGTGATTATGCATTAGAAAGAGCGATTTTATTGGACCTTATTTAGATACATAACAAATGTAGCAATGCTGTTATACTAACTAATCAAAATATGGAGTGAATCCTCTGCTCAGAGGAGAGTAGAGATGCAGAGCACAGTTCTGGTTTATGTTGCTATAGCTTAAAATTTGACTAGAAATGAGAGGGTATCTTTGAATTTTCTCAATTCTACAGTTGGACAGTTCTTTTTAACATGTTGTCCAACACATAAGCTATGTATAAATGTAAAGTGAAGTAAAAAAACCAAACAACAGCATGCATGTATGTATTAAATGCCATACTCATTCATATGAGAATGCAAAAGACAGCACACACAACCACTCACAAGAATAAGCAGTAATATGCTTTCTGACAGAAACTACAGTTTTTCAGTCTGTTCAGTCAGACAGGACTTGGATTTCCTACTGCTGTTCTTTCAAGGTGAAAATAGCCATCAGTCAAAGAGACTAGAAGTAGAAAATGCTCCTTCTGGTTTATACACTCTGTAAGATCTATCTCAACCCTCCTAATCCCATCCTTCAGCCTGAGCTTGCTGAAAGCAATCTGTGGACATCAGAGAGACTGTAAATAGAAGATAGTATGTCACAACATGCTAGAACAGCACTCTGTACGCAGAGGAATCTGACCACTCTTCACTTCTATCAACACCTTGTATTCCAATAACATCGAGCATGTTCATATGATGACCTGTGGTAGCAATACCTTCCTTCAATGAAGTTTCTATAGAAAATCCCTATCTTTCTCTTATCTTTGGGCCTACACAGCTATGATAAGCCAGATGAGTAACTATAAACACAGTGCAAGGTGAGGATTTTGATAAACTTGCAGTAATCCTTCAATGTCAGCTTAGCATCCTGGTATCTTATTGCATGGCAGTGGCCCTTCAGCATCCCTACTAGTCATGGCAGTCATGATGCTTCTTATGAGTGCAGGTCTTTACCCGTCATGCAGCTCACATCTCATGTCATCTGATGTGCTGGGAAACCCTAGAGTTCTGGATGGCATGTTCACAATATTGTGTGCCAAGTACACAGACACCCTAGAAACCCCAGAAACCCTAAGTCACATCTAGGACAAAATGGATTAAGGTAAAAATAAAAATGCAAGCATTGATTCATAACATTCAAAACAAAAACAAGCAACAGTTACAGTTATTTATAAAATACACAGACTGAGATGAAAGGAAGATGATTCAATCTATTTATACTAAAGTCATATGACAGAAGCATTCCTTCAGCTCTTAGAAGTCCACTTTCTCATGGAAGTACTGTAAGTCTTTCAACAAGAGTCCTCTTAAAGCTCACATGTGGTCCAGACCTTCACTGCTTACTAGGTAGTAACTCAACACCAGTCTTGTAACTTCAGATTTGGAGTGCTGGAGCAAGAAGAGTCGGGTGTCAGGGAACAGCAGGTCTATGGCATCTGTCAGCTACCAAAGGTCAAACCAGGGAATGAATGGGATAATTGCCCTTTAAGAAACTGAGTGGGTGCTTCCAGTGCTAATACCAGTGAATTTTGAACAAGATTTATCTATTTACATGGGAAAGGACACATATGACTATGCCAGGTAGTCATAATAATGTATCTATTATGAAAATAAAGCCGTCTATAGTAGGAGAAATCACTTGGATACATGTTTAGATTTCTGGGACTCCTTCCTATGGGTATTGCAATTAAAAGCTGCCCAAGCAGCTGAATTCTTGTTAGACATTACACAGCTAAAGAGACATAGATGAATAGATTTAAGTCTTTGAGATAAACCCAGAATTCTTCTCAACCCCCTTTTTCCTCTCTTATGCCCAAACCACTTACTCTGCTAATCTGGGTACAGTAATAAACAGATAACATGCTCCTCTATAGTATAATCTGCTGGGGGCATGGACATGTGGGAGAGAGTTTTGTTGCTATTGGTTTATTTCCCTTCTGGAATTTTATTTTTTAGGCTGCTCTGGAAAAATCTGATTGTATATTTCATAAATTACCATATTTATGCAGGATATATGTCTAACATTTTTCTGCCTTCCTGTCCTTTGTTTGCTTGTTTACAGGAAAATTGGGGGCTCAAAGGAAAGAAAACCAGCAAAATGTCTCAGATTTCTTGCACAGAGAAAATAGAAACCAGCTCAATTAGTTACTTCCATATCTAAAAGCTTGTGCCAAGACTGCATGATGTATCCTCTCAAATACAATAATAGAGGCCCACACCCACTACATACAACACAGGAAGAAAGATGGGATGACAGGCAAAATGACATTTTTGTATTTTCAGTGATGTGGCTTAACATGTAAATTCCTTGGCAAACTAGGTTGCTTCATGGTACTTTATGTACTTCAGGTGGTTCATGACTTCTTTGTCTCAATCTTTCATAACAAAACCAGTTGTCTTCAGATTACCCAGCTCCTAGAACTAGAAATTAGTGATGAGGGACTGTCTGTAGTCCCCCATAATCTAGGAGAAAATGGTTAGTGACCTGCTATGCCCATTAGAGACACACAAGTCTATGTGTCTTGATGGATTTTAGCTGAGGGTACTGAGTGGCCTAGTGAAAGAGCTTATCAAATCACTTTCAATCATTTACCAGCAGTCCTGGATAATCATGAAGTTGTAGTTTACTGGAGGTTGGGAAATGTGATGGACATCACTGAAGGGTCAGAAGGATGGTTTGGGGAACTACAGGCCTATAAGACTGATCTCAGTACAGGGGAAAGTTATGGCACAGATTATCTTCAGTGACATCACATGACATGTGCAGGACAATCAGGGAATCAGGGAATGTGCTTAGGAAAGGCAGGTCCTGCTTGATCAACCGGAATTCTTTCTATGACAAAGTGACCTGTTTGGTTGTCTACCTAGACTTCAGTACAGTCTTTGACACAGTTTCCCACAGCATTCTCCCGGAGAAGCTAGTAAACTATGGCTTGTACAGTGCACACTTCACTGGTTAAAAACAGTGNATTAGTGATGAGGGACTGTCTGTAGTCCCCCATAATCTAGGAGAAAATGGTTAGTGACCTGCTATGCCCATTAGAGACACACAAGTCTATGTGTCTTGATGGATTTTAGCTGAGGGTACTGAGTGGCCTAGTGAAAGAGCTTATCAAATCACTTTCAATCATTTACCAGCAGTCCTGGATAATCATGAAGTTGTAGTTTACTGGAGGTTGGGAAATGTGATGGACATCACTGAAGGGTCAGAAGGATGGTTTGGGGAACTACAGGCCTATAAGACTGATCTCAGTACAGGGGAAAGTTATGGAACAGATTATCTTCAGTGACATCACATGACATGTGCAGGACAATCAGGGAATCAGGGAATGTGCTTAGGAAAGGCAGGTCCTGCTTGATNAGATCAATGGGCCAATGCTAATGGTATGCAATGGTCAAGTGCCTTGTGAAGTGCCTGTTTTGTACTTGGGTCACAACAAGCCCACACAGCACTACAACCTGCTACAAAAGAGTGGCTGTAAAGCTGCCCATCAGAAAAGGGACTTGCAGCTGCTGGTCAACAGCCAGCTTGACTAAGAACCAGGAGTATGCCCAGGTAGCCAAGATGACCAATGGCATCCTGGCCTGTATCAGAAATGGTGTGGTCAGCAGGACTAAGGCAGTGTTGTCCTCCTGTACTCCGCACTGGTGAGGCCACATCTTGAGTCCTGTGTTCAGTTCTGGTTCTCCTCATCAAGAAGAACAGTGAGGTGCTGAAACATGTCCAAAGGAGGGCAAAAAAAGATGATGAGGGGTCTAGAGCACAAGTCTTATGAGGAGTGACTGAGGGAACTTAGTTGCTTAGTCTCAAAAAAAGGAAGCTCATGGGGGAAGACTCTTTCAACTTTGATGATTCGGTGATTCTGTGATTTATTCTCCATTAACCTCTGCTACAAATTTATTCTGAAGGAGAGGCTGTCAAAAGCAGCATCTTCTCAATTTCTTCTGCCATCAGAGCAACCTCCAGAAATCAAACCAAATAAACAAAAAAAACCCCATTAATAATCTAAGAAATCAGAGGCATAATCCCTTTGACATTTAGATACTTGTGTGATCTTAGTGTTCAGAAAGCCATGACAGACTTCTGTCAAAAGCAGTGAGCCATGAAGTGTTTGGAAGGATGTTATGCATAACAGACTTACAAAAGAACTCTAGCGGCTGGTGGATGGTGCAGATGTGCAGATGGATGAAAACTTGCTGTCATTAAGGCCTGCAACCTTGCTTTGGAATTATTTGCTATTTCACAATTCAGGGAACCTAAAACTGCCCTGCCACTTCCTCTTAAGAAGCCAGACTCACTGGACAAGCAAACAGATATGCCAACCTGCCTATGGGGCAGGGACCATCATCTCATTGTTTTTCGGGGAAATGATCAAACAGCAGTAGATATTTCAGTTGCTGAAGCAGTGCAAATACTGTCTGTTTAAAACTATCCAAATTTAAAAACAGGTTTAATGGTACATATCCAACCAGGCAGTGCTGTTTTTATGCATGAAATATAGGGAACTGTCTAGTGGAGAAAGCTGGGAAAGTGGTGCTCTTTCAGTCAGAAAAGTGTAAGCACTGAACCTTAAGGTATGCTCATTCACAACATTAAAGACCAAGGAATTATTCTAAAATGACAGAGAAGAAAAATGCCACTCATGGCTATAGTTCTGTGTAATGAAATAGGAGAGTGCTAGGCAATGAGAAAACTGTAATGAGTGAAACTCACAAGGTTTGTTCAGGTAAACCAAAATGATCCTGCACTGATTCAAACATAGCACACTACAAGATAATTTGATGGATTCTCTCTTTTAGGTGGTTTGACCTGGGCTGAATGCCAAGTGCCCACCAAAGATGCTCTTTTCAGTCCCCTCCTCATTTGGACTGGAGAGAGAAGATATAATGAAAGGCTCATGGGTTGAGATGAGAAGAGAGAGGGATCACTCAGCAGTTACCATCATGGGCAAAACCAACTGGACTTGGGGAAATTAATTGAACTTATTACCAATCAAATCAGAATGGGATGTGAAGGAAAATCAAATCTTAAAAACACCTTCCCCCAACCCTCCCTTCTTCCCAGGCTTAACTTTACTCATTATTTACTCTACTCCCTCCCTCCCAGTGGTGCAAGAAGATGGGAAATTGGGGTTATGTTCAGTTCATTGCACATCTCTGATGCTCCTTTCTCCTTACTTGAAAGTCTCCTCACACTCTTCCCCTGCTCCAGCATGGGCACCCTCCCACAGGACACAGTGGTCAACAAAGTTTTCTAATGTAAATCTTTCCCACAGGCTACAGTCTCTCATGAACTCCTCTAACAGTCCTTGTAGGGTCTGTTGTGGTCCCACAAATCCTGCCAGGAAAGCTGCACTAGCCTGGGCTCCTCTCTCCACAAGGCTGCAGGCCCTGCCAAGACCCTACTCCAGCAAGGGTTTCCCACAGGGTCACAGTCTCCTTCAGGCAGCCATCAGCTCCAGTGTGAGGTCCTTCATAGGCTGCAGGTGGATCTCTGCTCTATCATGGACCTCCATGGTCTGCAGGAGGACAGCCTGCCACTGTCTTCACTACAGGTTGCAGGGGAATCTCTGCTCCCGCACCTGGAGTATATCTTCCCCCTTCTTCATTGGCTTTGAAGTTTGTGAGCTGTTCCTCTCACAGGTTCTTGCTCCTCTTTTGGCTGAAATTGCCAGGGTTTTTTTCCCCTTCTATAGTATATTACTCCAGAGGTGCTACCAGTGATGGGCTTTGCCTCAGCCAGTGGTGGGTTCATGTTGGAGCCAGCCGGCATTGGCTTCATTGGATCCAGGGAAAGTTTCTAGCAACTTCTAAAAGAAGTCACAATCTCTGTAGCTGACTCTGTTACCAAAACCTTGCCATGTAAGCCCAATGTGTTCTCCATATCCAATTCTTTCTAAAGTCTTCCTGGGATTTTTCCAAATAACTACAGTTTACAGGAGTCTAATAGTTCTTGTACTAAGAAAAGGAGCAACAATTCCAGATTGGATGTTATACAGAGTCAAATCTTTAGCAAGGTGTTGAGCTGAAATTTTTGTCTCTCCGTTTTTATCAGAGCCATACATGCAAATGTTGTTCCCAGATTCAATTTATAGCACTCAGTATTTTCATAAGTAGTTGAATTAAATTTCAAAATTTGGTATGGTCTGTTACAATTGAAGTTGCTGTGCACAAATGTTTGTTATAGGCAGTAACTAAATCTCATAGTTACAATTATACTCAAGCCTTGTATTCTGTAAGTACTTACATTTGACATTCATTCAATTGAATTTCTTGCTGACTGTAGATGAGTGAACTTTTTCTTATAGTCAAAAGGGTCATAAAGCATCAAAGAGAAGCTTGTGGAGTGTTCCCTGTGTTCCCTGTGCTAGTTATGCATTCATGGCACAACATGTACAGGCTTCAAAGGCATATGTGGTGAATATGTAATAACAATTTTATTTAATTTACTAATGCTTTCCACAACCACCTCTTACTAATGCAAGAGAGAGAGTGGGAGTTCTGCGTGCTATGTGCTCATTATTTAATAAGCAGTTTGTACAGTGCACCAACTCTGAATATTAATGAATTTCTAAATATAAAATCACATTCTTTTGGAACACAACATGCAGACACAATAATGCCAAGGATAAAACTATGAAAGGTTGTAGAAAGGGATTAGTATGACAAGAAATGAGACTGATATTAGCAGAAAGCAGTGTCTGGGATGGAGGAAGGATAGTGGTGGGAGCCATGGCAGTGAAACAGATTAACACTGGAGAAGAAAACTCACATAGTGCTGAGAAGTAGCGCACAGCTGTTTCTCTCCTAAAATATATAGAGAAGGTGACTGGGGTACAAGCATTGTGAATTGTCTTGCCATGTGTTAGAGCATCCTGATAAGGGCTAAAGTTACTTTATGTATGCACCAACTAAGATAGTGAATTCAGGGTGCACTGTGATACCCTTCTCATTGAAAGCGAGTACTTTTTCACTTGAAAAACACAAAAAAGAAAAAAAAAGGCTAGTGATCTTTCAAAAGGGAGGCTGATTTCCTGATTTTGACCATTGAAAGACATTAACATTTAAATTAAGGCATGTTATTCTTGTTTAAAACCAATATGGATGGCCTTGAGTGGTTTTCATAGGCTGTTTCTAGAAGAGGAGCTTTAAATGGCCTGTCATGAGGAAAGCCAGACACACATTTAAGGGAGAATACAAATTTGTTAAGAGCTCAAAGGGACTATACAGAAAAAGACTGTTATTGCCTTCATTTGATGTGGAGCACGCATATACCTAAAAAGGTACAAACACGAGGAATATTTCCTCTTAATTTTCCTGTAAAGTTCATTCAGGGAGGACAAAGCAACCATGAAGCTTATCAAACACAGGAAAATATGCAAATTATAAAACAAAGCACCAACAAAGAAGGACCTCCTGCACCACTGTGTTTCAGTTCCAGATAGGAAAGACTTGGCTGACTTCTGAGATGCCCCCACAAGGATGCAAGCTGTCACTAAAAGCAATAGTTAAGAAATACAATATACTGCTTTCTTAACCTGGATTTAGGATGTAAGAGAAAACTGTTGCAGTGTTGCAGTATTGCTGTAGCACAGAGTACCACTTCTGATATTAAAAAATGTATCCATAATCTCTTGATCTTCCAGAGAACCCATTTTCTTTTCTGGAAGAAAATTGTGTGTAACCTCAAGCAGAGGTGCAGGATGAATATTTGCAGGTAATAATGGCTTTAGCTGTGTTAGGTGTGTGCCAGATGCAGGGGCTGTGATGTCTTTTCTGTTTCCATTGTTTCTGAGAAAATAAATAATTCTTTTCATCTAACTGGTAGAAAATCAACACCAAGTTCAAAAGTTTTGTGATACACACAGACTAAAAAAGTATACAGTTACTTGACAATCTCCAGCACTCTCCTAGCTGCAACAGGATATACTTTTTACAATCCCTTGTTCTGTGGCACATAACACTTAGCTTTGATTTTTCTCACTCCAGTTGACCTCTGTCTTCCAACTTGCTCTGGGCCCCTGTTCTGCAATTTTTTTTCTTTCACAGACCTGTTTGAGAACATCTTTGTCCTTTACCTTCATGGTGCTGCAAAGCCACAACTCCTTTCTCGTGTTCCAAAGATATCACTTCTCAGCAGTGCATCTCTACAGAGATTATTGATTCAGTATTTACCTCTTCAAAGCAGGCCAACATTTCACAAGAGCTTTTTAAAGAGCATTAGCCTTAACTGTCTGGAAGATCCCAGATACAAAAGGTGAACTCTTATTTGGCTTCATAGACTTCCCGGAGCTCCAATTGCACCACCAGACTGAGAATATCAGGATGGCTGTGGAAAAGGGCTGCCCAAATGTCTCACTGAGGGTCACCAATTGCAGCTCTGAACACTGTCCCTTCAGTCCCCTGATCAGTGGGAATGGTGTGCTCTGTGGAGAGGATGGCAGAAGGTAATGAAGTGATGAAATCTGGAGGTTTCTGGGTGTCTGAGAGATCTTCCTTACTGGGCGCCAGCAGTTGATGGCTCTCTGGCAGTCAATTTCTTTTAGCACTGAGAACTTGATGGACTAGACAGGCTCTCACAGAGAGAGCAGTCTGCTTCCTACTGGCTCACTGTATCACCTTGCAGCAAGTGCCCTGCAGTGCATGGCTTCGTGCGTCAGGTAGGGCCAGGGAAACATAGCTCTGAGAATGGGCACCAAGAGCTGCCACCAGCAGACTCCAAAGCAGAAAGAACACCAAACCTGCAGTTGTCTTTGCAGGCCTTTTACACACTCAGCAGAATTCAGGCATGAATCAGACTGGACACACTTTGCCAGTGCCCAGGGATGAGTACTGAGTGTGGCTCAGTTCATGGTTTCAATCCACTGCAATGAACCTGGCAGTATTCTAGCTCCACTACACTTGTGCCTCTGCACACTCACCTGGGGCTTCCTGCAAGCCACCTTTTCACTATTTCCCCAAATTTTTTTGTCTTCTGCCAAGTACTGGTGTTTTACACTTGTCACCAAGGACTTGGCTGTGTTGTCTTGAGCCCTATTAAGTCCCTCTGGCATTTACTTCCTCTCAGTAAGTGATTTTGCTGTTAGAAACCACTCTGTAGCTCAAAAATACAGTTGTTCCAAGGCTTGTTTCTGCCTCACATGTTCCTGCCTGCTATCCGTGCCACCCTAGCAGCACTCTTCATAGGTTGGGTGCCACTGGAACTGTTCCAGCTGTTGGCTGGAAGCCAGGCATTTGCATGAAACCAGAGTCCAGATGTATAAGTACCTGGACAGAACAGGACTGGCTGATGGCTGAGAGCATGTCCATCTCCAAAACAAAGAAAAATTGTTTTCATCTGTGGGAACAGATATACCTCCTGTTTGGCAATGATGTCCACCAAAGGTAGGCAGGACAATAGGGAAGGAGCTGGCAATGTGGCAGGGACCACTTAAAGGCTCCAAGATCAGCAGCATCTCAGCACCCATATCCCATATTCACTTTCTTGCCTGTGAAGAAGGCACTGGGGCAAATCCCTGCATTTGATGATCCTGGAAATAAATGGGAATACCACATGTGGAACTTACCAATAACACACTGGTTGGAAAATGTGAGGAAAAGGCAGTCTGGAAGATGACACTGACATGGCAAGTAGTATCCTAGATAGGGGACACTAGATTTTACATGCAGAAAATGCAACCTTCTTGCAATATTTGAATGTATTGGGTTTCTGTGGACTGATCCTGATAGCAGGTGGGCTACAGGGGTGGCTTCTGTTGAATGCTGCTAGAAGCTTTCCAACATGTCCTGCAGAGCCAATGCTAGCCACCTCCAGGACAGACCCGCCAGTGGTCAAGGCTGAGCCAATCAGGAATGATGGTAACACTTCTGTGAGAATTAAGAAAGGAAAGGAAGTTATTGTGCAGATGAAAATTGTAGCCAGGGCAAAGAGGAGTGACAACATGTGAAAAACAACAGACACCAAAGTCTGGACAAGGATGGGGAGGAGGTGCTCCGGACACTGGAGCTGAGACTGCTGCAGCCCCTGCTGTAGACCACAGTGAGGCAGCTGTGCCCCTGTGGCCCACAGAGTACCATGGGAGTGCAGAGTTCCACCTACAGCCCATGGAGGAGGCCACATGGAGGAGGCTGTGATTCCATCGGAGGCACATGATGGCTGCAGGCACCTCCAGCTCCTGGAGAAAGAAGACCACACTGGAGCAGGTTGTCCTGGCAGGACTTGTGGCCCTGTGGGGGACCCATGCTGGAGGAGCTTGCTCATGAAGGACTGCACCCCATGGAGAAGTGACCCACATGACAGCAGTTTGTGAAGAGCTGTTGCCCATGGGATGGATTGACACTGGAGGGGTTTGTGCAAGACTCTCTCCAGTGGGAGGAACCCATGGGAAGCAGGGATGCTGTCCCCTCTGACAGCAGCAGAAACAACAGCTGACCACCACCCCCATTCTCCATCTCCCTGTGNGGCAAAGAGGAGTGACAACATGTGAAAAACAACAGACACCAAAGTCTGGACAAGGATGGGGAGGAGGTGCTCCGGACACTGGAGCTGAGACTGCTGCAGCCCCTGCTGTAGACCACAGTGAGGCAGCTGTGCCCCTGTGGCCCACAGAGTACCATGGGAGTGCAGAGTTCCACCTACAGCCCATGGAGGAGGCCACATGGAGGAGGCTNGTCATGATGGTGATCAGTAAGTAACCTCTCCTAGCTCTTATCTCAACTCATGTATCCTTCATGGTGTTTTCTCTCATCTGTCCAGTTGCAGAGGGGAGGGAGAGAGCAGCTTTAGTGGGTACTGGGCATCCAGCCGGGGTCAAACCACTACATTAAGAAAAATCTTTTTTCTTTATAATCAATATACTCACTGGAATGCTATGCGTATTTCCAAAACTATAACAGAGGACTAGAATGACAGCCTCAAACTTTTGTCTTAAAAAACACAAGTGAAGCAGTAATGGATTTTTATCCTTTTTTTTTTTTTTTATGCCTCAACAGATGAAATTCTTAACTATCTTTCTGATAAGACAACTGAAACATAGAAATCAAATACAACGATGTGCTCTCAAGACTTTATTTCTTCATTTAAGTAATTGACAATTCAAAGGACACAGACAATAGGGCTGTAGCAGAACAGTGTTACAATTAAAATCAATTTCTATGAAAAACAATTACAACAGCTGTTGAAAATCCAGGAAAGGTTGATGTTTTGAACAGAAAAGAATGCATTTTAAGAAGTATTTGTACTGAAATGAGGTGCCTTATAAGTCTCCTTTCTGAACAAGGAGAGAAGAGTTCTTGTGTTAATACAGGATCTGGAGGGAGCATTTTATCACACAGAGAAAATAATTTTTTGATCAAACTAAGAGTAAGACATGAGTGCATCTCTTACTCATCTTTCTGACTTTTCATTCTTACACCATTAAAACCCACTAGAATAAAACTCTTATTTGTTTGGTTTTTTGGTTTGTTTGTTTGTTTGGGGTTTTTTTGTTGGTTTGTTTGTTTGTGGGTTTGTTTTTATGTGTTGTTGCTTTCTTAATGCATACCTCCTCCTATTTATAGTGGTTTGGATTTCTGCATCAGTAATTTAACACTTAAAGGAGAACTTCATCTCTTGCATGCCTTTTTGTTTGCAGTTCTCTGACATTCTGAGATGACACGCATATCCAGTAAGTACTTCCTTCCATTTTAAATGACCTGGACACACCTTCCAGTGTCTTGAGTTGATGGTCTTGGATGACAAAATGGATGTACTGGTTAATCTCATTCCCAAGGACTAGTTATTATTTTTAACCATGCCAGATAGGCCCATACCTCAGAAATAGTTCCCAGTGACTGCTGGATGCAAGACAGTAACCAGTGATTAACTATGAAATGTGCTTCACTGACATTCACAGCAAACTCTTCTGGTTTCAGTTTTAAAGAAGAAACTGGGAATGAGGAAGTTCCAAGTGTTTGGCTCATGTACAAGCAAAACCATCTTGATTAAAAGATGAAGATGAGGTTGGCCACGACTCAGTGCTATAGCAAACAGAGTTGTGTCAGGACAAATTCCCTATGATAAACATTGGCAGCAGTAATTTGAAAAGTGTATGTTTGTTAATTTATCTATTAAAAAGTCGGAGAACCTGTGAAAATGCTAGCTTTCTTTTAAGAAACTTCTAATAGAGGGTAAAGAAACTATGGCACCTAGTTTTGTTAGTCTTGTATAAGGACCAAACAGAAATGTTTTTGTTGTAGTAGTAGTAGTAGTAATCTGAGTGCTTGGTGTGACACTTGAGAATTGATGTTTGGTTTGCATTCATTTCAGCATTCCTCATCTATAATCAAAGGCAAAGAGACAAATCTTCATAGATACTTTAGGAGATAATAACATTTTTCAAGCATTGCAAAGCCACTAATTAAGTGAGGCATTAAGAGGTCCTTTCATGCAATATACCACTGAACTGCATAAAAGACAGAGTCTAGTTGGTGTGCATCTCTCATGACAATTTTCTTTCATATACTGCCACTGCTCTGCAAGAGCCTTTAATTTAGAATGGTTGGAAATGATGGGGCAGGCCACTGCTTCACCACATTGCCAAGTGAAGTGCTTATCTGGAGCATTTTGGGCAGCAGGGGTTGCATTTCTTAAAAAAGGTTTTCTTTACCTGATAACACTGCCTCCTACTGCATACCAACCTTAATCAGAATTATCATTCCTCACATAGGTATGGGTGAACCATAACTCTTTGGCTTTATAATCCTTAGGGAAATGGTGGAATCTTCCTTTTGAAAGGTAAATATTATTATTGTATTCTCCAGGGAATTAGAGGCCCAGGGGTTTTGATTACAGCTAAGAAATCCTGAATTCCAGCCTTCTGCTTGTCTTACTGACAGCTATGCCTTCCCCAAGCAAGGCAAGGATGATCTGATAACCTTTAGCAAAATGTGGCAGCCTGCCAAACTCATAAAAGCCAACAAAAAATTCAGTAAGGCTCATTAAAATGCAAACATTTGTATAACTCAGATGGCTGCATTTTCTCTAACCCTTTTGCATGGCATGCCTGTTCTGTGTGAAAGCGAAGTATTATTTGCAGTACATTAGAACTGGTGCACTGCACGGATACATAAAAGGTTGATAGATTCTTAAGGTGAGATGTTGTTTGGTTTCAGTGATAGCAATAATTTAGATAATGGGTGTAATCTCATAATCTTTGTACATATAGCAAGGAGCTCTCTTAGCAAAAGTAATAGATTAAATTTACCATCATTGTCTTCCTATAATAAAATAAGTGTGCTCTCCATCACTTGTGCTTTTGAGTTATATAAATAGGAAAGTTATTGGAAAATAGCTCAGAAAAATATAACTTCCACTTAGGGACTGATGAGGTAAATAATATATTCTAGCTGGTGATTACCACTTTAATTAGTTGAATGTATCCCATAGTTATTAATTAATAAACCAGATCCTGCAAACCCAAATAATTTCAGAGTTACTTAGACAATATGTTAAGTACCACTGTAATATAATTTTTTATGCTAGTTTTAATTCCTGTTCTTCTCTACTATCCAACCTGTATTTTACTAACTTCTTATTGTATTTCATTACCTATTGATTACTAAAGTTGAAACTTACCCTTCCAAGAAGAGAGGCAAAATGAAGAATCTCCTATACCTAGGAAAGAAGGAATTTAGGCCAAATCTCTCAGACTGCTACTGAACCAGTAAACAGAAAGATCAGTTCTTTTGCAATAACACTGTGTTTCTTAATCCAGTACTTTCAGATTAATTTGTGCCTTCTCAGCATGAATTACCAGCCTCTCCTCCAGTCCAGATAGCACAGGAGATGAACAAAGCCCTTTTTATACCATGTCATGTACAGTTGTATGTGTGAAAGTTTTATGATGCAGAAAATTCACTATGAGTATTCCCCATGTGAGAATAGCTCAGTCTCTGTAAATTGAGTTTATTACCTGGTAAGTAGTGTGATTTCCCACTTCCCACTAGCTTTTTAAAATACAAAAATATTAAACCTAGGCATTTCTTAAAATAAACTTTGGATGCCAAGATTTGTTTATTGAAAGGTGTCTGTGGTATCCAATACAGGGCTACTGCATGACAAATCCTCTGTAGTGGATCTGTAAAAGTACAAACATTTTAAAAAATTTTTGAAAGTGACTGTGCTGTAGAAAATTTTGAATGCTTTAAAAAATCTAAAGTGGTGTTTTAATTTTTTTTTTTTTAAATTTTAATGATTTTGTCAGTGATTACCTGATATGATGGTGTTTTTCTCTACGTGGTTATCATGGAGAAAAGTAGTAGTTTCTTCTACTCTAAGAATTGGAAATTGCTCAATACATCTTGTGATATAGGAACAGATTTCACTTCTTGAGACAGTGTCAGGTAGACCAAAAAAGAAACTACCATTGCATAAAAAAAGTCTTAATCTTAGGGCAGAGGAATCTTTTGAGGAAAAAAAAAATCAGTGTACTCAATGAAGTGGTAGGTGCAATGGTTCTTTTTTCATGTCATGCTAAAGGCAGTAGTCAGTATATTAGACTGTCAATCAGATTAAAAAATCAAAGGAAATTAAAAGATTAATAATAAAGTAGATTGTTGTATAATCAATAGTTAAGTTTAGCACACAAATTCCTTGCATTTGACATTTTGCTGCAGAAGAGGGTACAGTGGTGCAAGTCAGCAAAAATCTTTTGGAGGTGTGAAATGCAAATACAGAAGGATAAGACATATTTCAAGAGGTACCAGAGAGCTCAGATTCAGCCCCTATCTGTCTCTGCTTCCAGTGATCTATCAGGATTTCAAGCTGCTTCTTCAGTTCCTGAGGTAGCAGTAACAACTGTTTTCTAATGAATAGGATCCTGGTTTAGAGTATAATGGTTTCATGGGTGATAAATCTAATTTCAGGTTATCCCAAAAAACATAAACAAAATTCTCTGTTGGTACAAGTACTTAGCTGTGGAAAGCTGGGAATAGCAAGAGTTTAGATTATACCCTGTGCCCTTCTTCAAAGCTGATCTCTGCTGTAGTTTTGGTAGATTGTGTCAAGCCTCAGGGGGTTGAAATAGCTTTCAAGCTCAGCAGAATAAACTTTTCACCACTTATTTTTCTAGTGCAGTTATAAGAAGCTTGAATACTAGTGATTTCCTCAGAAACCATGTTTCAGATGCAGATTTTCAGTATTGGTTGCCTTCCAAGTGACACAGCTGGTGAAATCTATCTTTCTGCTGTTCTCTCTGTGGTGTTGGTAATTGGCAGGCTTTCTTTCTTCCAGCATTAACCTGATTGGTATTCCCATTAATTACCTGAACACACTGGGTTCAGTAAAAGTGAGGGAACAGGCTGACTGATACTTCGTATGGAGAATAAATCCCCAAACACATCTGAATGAGACCTAGGTTTTTCTCTATGTTTGAGGGCTCCATGCAATGAAGTAGGAGAGTGAGTAGATAAAAAAAATACCTGGTAGAGTCTTCTTTTTCTCACTGTGATTATTTATATTCTCAGTTCAAGAGTCTGAGATAATAGCTTGTGAAGACTGCACTAAGGACCTCAGGTCTGCTGTTAAAGAAAACTGTATTGTTCTTATCTTGGCTTCCTGCACTACCCCTTGGAAAAAAAAGTGATAAACTACAATACGTGAAACAATGCAAATTTTTTTTCACTTTTTCAAGTAAATTTTGCCACTCCATGGAATTATTTATTTGGGTTTCACTGTGGATAAGTATGATACACATCATGACATAAACCCTAAAGTAACTTTCAAAATGACATTCAGGACAACTGTCTTAACAAACAAAGCTGCTTTTTTTTTTTTCTTTTCTTTCCCCAGTATATTAGTATGCTTTGCTCAAACATGAAGCAAACTTACAGAAAAATCTGAATTATCATGTGCTTCATGGATCATGACAGCAAGGCTGTTTCATTTCCCATCCATACTCATGATCATATATATTAAAATAAATTACAGCACAATTTTTTTCTTGTTAACCTTGTCACTTTTTAAAAACAATATACATTTAATACTTCAAGTAAGAAAAGAACAAAACAAATATAACTATTTTTTTCCACACACAAAACATGTACATATGAACTACATGTGCTTGCAAACAGATTTTAGTAAGTGTGATGATATTTTAATATACCTGCACTATGGCATTCCCTCCACAAACAATGAGAGACTTGTTATCATGTGTGCTTCCTACTATATGACTGCAAGCTCAACAGATCAGTGTTATAATTTACTTCCTACTTATGCAGTGCCTAATGTAATGATGTCAAACTGTTTGCTTTTAGGTACCAAAATGGCATAAATTAATTCTTTAAGAAGCAACAATATTTTGTTTTCTGAAAGATCAATATTGTTAATGTGTGTACAAGTTGACAACCATCTCCCTATCTGCCTATGTAGCTGCTTATGCACAATGATTTTAAGCCATTGTTCATGGCTGATGTATGAGGAAAAATGTTGCTCACTTGCAAATGGCATGCATAGAAGCAGGCAGACTACTTTAAGGTTACAGATTTCCAGTTGCCTTTTTTCCTTTTCTTCCTACAATGTACATTTTCATGTTCTCCAACTCAGTTAGCAGTGGTAAATATTAATCCAGAATAAAAGGTATGCCACAAGGTAAGAAATAATTAAAACATAAGTTATGCTTATTTTCTACTACAGCCTGCTTAGTAGAAAGCAAAAAACCCAGATTCGTTTATCAAATTTCTAGTGTAATCAGGAGCAACAGAATGGTGTCAAGAGGATTTCTCGTGATTTATATTGCCTGACTACAGTAGAAAATCTGTTTTCAGTCTCTTATTTCAACACTTCTGCTTCATGACAGTTTTGGTACTCTACGAATAAATACAAATAATCAAATTATGAGTTGAAAGTCTGTTCTTTTGTACTTTTCTATAACTTATTTGAATATGAAGGATAAAGTATCCTTCAATTTAAGTTGAAATAACATGGATCATATTCTTGACTATGCCAGCTCTTTCCATATTCTGCTGATGCTATAAATACAGATTTTTATTTCCAGCTGTCCTTATATCCAGCCACCTGCTTTTAGTTAAAAAAAAAAGAAAAAAACAAACAAACAAAAAAACAAAAAAAAACAACACAAAAAAACCCAAACCACACTCAAAAAAACCAAAAATTCCTGCTGTTTTTTTTTTTTTTTGCATGTAGCTATCTCAGTAGCAAGGCTCTTACAGGTGTTGCTTTATTTCATTTGCAGGAGAAGGTTTGCTCAAGCTTCTTCCTTTTTTATTTTTATTTTTGGCTTGAAGAAGGTTTAAGATTCTACTTCGAGATCTAGATTCCAAAAGCCATGTGAACATTCAGTGAAACAACCAAATCCAGAGATCTTCTTTTGGCATCACAGTCATTTGAAACTGAGAAGGGAAGAGAGCAGAGATAGAAGACAGACAAATGGGGCATGTGTCACTGAACTAACTGTGATTCTTCTAAGCTCCCAAGGGAAGTTGATTTTTTAAATTCTTATTACAGGCAATAGAACAGGGCATCCAAATTGCTTACCTAACTTGAAAAATTTCATTCTTTTCTTGAGAGATTCTCCAACAATCAGGCCCTCTGTTTTTTCCAAAGATGTTGTTTTAACTTCTCCAGGCACTTTCCTAGAATTTTCCCACATGTTGTCTTATAGCAAACTATGAATCAGCTGCATCAGACTGGGATTTCTAAGACACTGCTGCTCTGCTGTTTATTTTAGTTGAGATCAGAGATACAATTCAGTGAGGATAGAAAGCTTGATGATGTGTTTCTTTCCCTGCTACTCCATGTCAAGCCACATGATGAGCTGAGACGATGGGAATGGACAAAGCAATCATCATGCTAGCCCCAGGTAGACTAGGACCATTCAGGGGAAAACATTAATTAGCAAACTGGTCAAAACAGGCTTCCTCTTTCTCAATTCTTGTTGCATGTTTCACTGCTGAGGATGGAGGTGGAACAGACTATAGCTTATTATGCAAACGTTGCCTTCTTTGAAGAAAATGGGGTAAGGATTGTTGATTTTATTACTGGCTAATGGACTATATTTTCAGAGGATGCAGTAGTAGATATAACTGTGTGACTGCAGTTTCTTGCCTGTTTTTGCTGAAAGCTGCTGTTGTCCTTGGGCAGCCAGAAGCCACTTGCTCTATCTGATTTTCGGTCAACGCTTTGTCTTTTTGTGCATTAAATGTAGGCTTCTAGCATTCACACATCCTGAAAGATTTTCAGGAAAAAGCCAATGTTTAAAAGAGATATCTAAGCATGATGTAGGAAAGTCTGTTTCTACTTATCTTTGGCAGGATTCAATTGCAACATGGTCTACATCCCTCAGTTTATGCTCACCAGTTTCTTGTGTCACAGGGTTTAGGTAACACTTTTCATTAAATATTAACCCTGGCTTCTTACTGTGTTTCATATGCCTAAATTGGAATTTGTGGTTCTCAGGGTGTAGTGTGTAATGTTTCTTAATTTCCTTTATGGTGTTATAATTGTTGCTGTCATAGGTGATTCAATACCAAGATGAAAGAAATTAGGAAAAATAGATAGCTATGATTCATGTAAATAAAGAAAACCTTGAACAGCTGACAATGAAGTCAACTGAAAAAAAAAAAGTTTAGTTAAAAAAAACAAACAAGTGACATCAGCTTGTGTCAACAGTTCTCTAGGGTCCCCTGTTTGAGTTCAGTTGTATCTAGAGCTGTGGACCATGTTGGCACTGGTAGCATGTGTGAATGGTTAGTGAGGTGGGAACAGAGGGTGAAAGCAGCCTTGCAGTCTGAATCTAACTGAAGTTAGATTTTTGTGGACAAAGCCTTTCTGAAAAGAATGTTGCAAAATTAATAGGAAAGAAAGAGGGGAGAAAAAAGAGAACCAGCTCAAAACCTAAAAATAAGGCTGAGGTGGGGTTGCTGCTTAGTTTTAATCCACCCTTAAATAATTTCATACTCTTTTCTTCATGCTTTGTTTCAGTCTTCTGTTTAACTCACTTATTGAAGGTTTAATTGGGTTGAAAAAAGTTTGAGTTAAAAACAGGCTGGATGGCAGGACACAGAGAGTGGTGGTGAATGGTGCCACAACCAGTTGGTGTCCAGTCACTAGTGGGGTTCCCAAGGCTTGATATTTGGGCTAGTGCTGTTTAATACCATTGTGGATGACCTGGATGAAGGGATCAAGTGCACCCTCAGNTGTACTTAGGACTGGTGAGGTCACACCTTGAATCCTGTATTCAATTTTGGGCCCCTCACTACAGGAAAGACATTAGGTCCTGGAGCTTGTCCAGAGAAGGGCAAAGGAGCTGCTGGAGGGTGTATAGAGTAATTCCCGTCAGGCGTTGCTGAAGGAGCAGGAATTGCTCAGCCTGGAGAAAAGGAGGCCCATGGCAAGACCTTATCACTCTTTACAACTGGGTGTGGCACTTAGCGCCATGATCTATTTGATAGGTGGTGATCAGTCAACGATTGGACTTGATGATCTTGANAGCCAGTGCCAGCAGTATGAGATTTGGCAAAGCCAAATGCCAGGTCTCACACTTGGCTCACAACAACCATAGGCAATGCTACAGGCTGGGAGAAGACTGACTTGAAAGCTGCCCAGAGGAGAAGGACCTGGAGGTGCTGGTCAACAGATGGCCGAACACGAGCCAGCCATGTGCCCAGGTGGTCAAAAAGACCAATGGCATCCTGGTTTGTATCAGCAATAGTGTAGCCAGCAGGAACAGAACAGGGATTGTCCCCCTGTACTTAGGACTGGTGAGGTCACACCTTGAATCCTGTATTCAATTTTGGGCCCCTCACTACAGGAAAGACATTAGGTCCTGGAGCTTGTCCAGAGAAGGGCAAAGGAGCTGCTGGAGGGTGTATAGAGTAATTCCCGTCAGGCGTTGCTGAAGGAGCAGGAATTGCTCAGCCTGGAGAAAAGGAGGCCCATGGCAAGACCTTATCACTCTTTACAACTGGGTGTGGCACTTAGCGCCATGATCTATTTGATAGGTGGTGATCAGTCAACGATTGGACTTGATGATCTTGAAGGTCTTATCCAACATAAACGGTTCTGTGATTCAGTGTGATTCTGAAAGCACTTGTACATTCATCTCTTCTGAAAGAAGAGTACTGGTCTGTGGAAGTGGACTTCAAAACATATTTGTGGGAGGCTCAAGCATTCTGTTATAGGAGTTATGACAAGAATATTTTGGTACCTGTTTTCTCAAGTTACTTTGGCTTTGATATTTTTAGTTTTCTCCATTTCTGCAGAGCTGTTTGCTGCTCCTCATAGTTTTGTTGCACTGATTGCCAGGTAAGTTCAGGCTTGTACCAGATAGGGGCCAGCCTGTGTAAGTCAAAGGTAGCTGAAAACATTTTTTTCCTCTTTTAGTGCCAGGTATGCACTATTCAACTGTTTCTCAATATATGACAGGGGAGCCATGTGGGTCAGACGCCCCCTCACAGCCTGGTACTTTTTTCTCTCTACAGTAAAATACAGTGGTGTACCCTTGACCTCTAGCAGAGAAGTAGAAGTGACTCCTTCAAAAGGCAAGGTAGGCATTCAGCCACTCTGTTCTTAAAAGGACTGCAAAAAAGGTGTTTATCTAGGTGTGACTTTGGCACTGTACTCCTCATTCACCCAGAAGAGCCACAATGAGTGTGTGTCCCACAAATGCATATAAAAGGAAATTATGTGGAGCAAGATAAAAAAGCATGTCTCTGAGTCTTGCTGTCCTCACTTCTGTTAAGAGATGCCATATGCCTTGTCAAGTCCATGCTGAAATAAGCAGGCTGCAAAAAGTAGAACATTGCTAAAGGCAGGGAGCAAACACTGATTCCGAAAAACTGAATACTGACTGAACTCAAGGCAATACACAGAACGCTGACAGCTCTGCAGGGTGGTGCTCAGCAACAAGAAGCAGTGATTTGCATCACCAGCACACATTTCACATACGCAACAAAGCATAATTCTGCTCACAAATCCTTGCAGTGCATTAACAATGCAATTACTTCTTAAGTCATTCTCAGGAAACAGGGGAATACAGCAATTCATAATTAATCCTAAAAGTACATTTTTTTTCTAAGGTGTTTTTTTTTTTTGTGAGAATGTTTTTTCTTTTTTTTTTGTTGTTGTTGTTTTTTTCTTTTTATTATGTCATTTAATATGAAGAAATCAGATAGAAATGTCTAGAACTTAAGAGAGCTTTTTCTTCTAACATTAATTTTAACATTTAACATGAAATGACTGCAGGGGCATGGATTACTAGCTGAAAAAATGACACTTACAAGGGAAAGGCACATGCAAATGTCTTCAATGGACAGTTCAGAAACACTTTTTTTTTATCCCCGTTTGTTTCTTTAACTGCCCACATTAAGGTACAGTAGAGTTTTGGACTTCAGTGCAGCGGTTGTTACATCAAGAAAAATAATTTCCCTGGTGTTAGAATTTAGTCAGGGGTTATTCCATTATATTAATGTTCTACAAACTATCATAGAACAAAGACTATTCTTATCATGCACCTCCATAAATCTCTAAATATCTAGTTCAGAACATTAAAAAAAAAAGGCAAGAAAACCTAGCTCTAAACTTAAAACCAACTGAAGTGAACAAAATTCTAACAACCCTTGAAACCTCCTCAGTTTGGCAAAATAAAATGGAGCAATGATGCAACCTAAGATAAACCAGTAAGAAAAGAGTCGCAAAACTGCCTAGGCTTTGTTAGGGGTACATCTGGGGAGTGCAGCTGGATTTTACAACTTCTGGCACATTTCCCGTGATAGGAGTGGGAGATTGTTTTCCTGCTTTGAAAATCTCTGCTGAAGAATGTGTATACTGATTTTAGAAGCACCTGCATCCCATTGTAGGTCAGCCTGACTTTGGTTTCAAAGTGTGGAAATCCAATATTGAGATTGAACACAGATTCTTAAATCACATTAATCTGAATATTCTGTCTTATAATATTTTCATATTAATTTTGTTAAACACATATATAGACATTGTCATCCTTAATCCAGGTTATGCCAATAATTTAAAACTAGCATTTGTTAGCAACCACATAGGACAAACCTATGGCTCCTAATTGTTGGAAAATTGAGAGGTGGCTGAACAACTTTGCATTTTGTAATTGCTGAGAATATCAAAATAAGAACAGTGGTATTAATGATTAAGAATAAAGTTTCAGTTCTCAGTCTTTTGAAGATTTGTTTAGAGATGTAAAACAAACAAACAAAAGGTTACTTGTACTGAACTAATATTCCACTTCTGTCTTCTCTCCTTTAAAAAAGATTCCTAAAATCTGGAATAACTCACCCCTCTTGTTCTAAGATACTGCCTCTGAAACATAACCACATCATTATTAAAATGGCATCAAGAATAGCTAAGTAATCTGTTCTTGGAAATTAGCTTTGTGTCTATGTGTTATCTACAAATATACAAGATGAGAATGACAGTGGCTAGAGGTTCACTATATCTGGCAGTATGTTAGCCTTTTTGAGGCTATCATGTTTTACTTATTATTTTAGTATTATAATCCCCATATTATGCATGAACAACTGTAGTTTACTTGGCATTGGAGAAGAGTTCATTCCTAGTAGCAGTGTTTGTATGTTTTAATTGATTTGTATAAATAGTAAGATGACCATATTTCCCAAGGAGTCTGCAGAATGTATTATGCTCTTTATTTTGCCCAGTACACATTAACATTTTAACAGTAGTTTTGAAATTAAAATCAGGGCTAACAAAGCTGATTCTTTCTCTTCAAAGTAGAACTCAACTCCTCTATGCCAGCATTGACTATTGGGTTGCCTTCCCTGGGTCAGAACCAGGGCTACGTTACAGTAAACTGGTCCAGTGTGATATCACAGATATAAAAAATATTCCATTCTGTATCAAAACTAGGCACATGCCTTATATTTATATGAAGAGAAGTTTGACAGAGTTGAGTGTTTTTACTCTCAACTATTAAGCTCTGGCCTTCTACATGAGGAGAAAAATATGTTATTTCTAATTAGTAACTACAAGAATCTAATTTGTTTGATGATAGTTAAAAGAAGGGTGACATCACACTAGGGTCAGTATTGGTGGATATCTAAAAGCACAACCTCTCATTTGTATTGCTTTAAAATGTACACAGTATAGATGTAGATTAAAAAGAAAAAAAAAACTACCAATTTTTTTGTGGTGTTGAACCAACTAGAAGGGAGGATGCAAAGTTTAACCAAATGAGATATATAGATACAAATTTCGCGGTAGAGTATGTTTTAGACAAATGTGTCTTTTTCTTTAAGTATGTAAATCCTACACTGTAGGTTTTTGTTTGGTTTTTTTTTTCTTTTTTCTTTTGTAGCAGTAGAAAATGTTGAACAATTGTCCATGAGCATGAGCCAGTGGTTCATTGCTGATATCCCCAGAATGCCAATATTTGCAATGCAAACAGTTAGTACAATTTCCCAGTTCTATGAAAGGCCCTGACACATCTGCCTCAAGGTCTGGAGGCTCTGTTGTATAACCACAAATAGTCTTTCCATTTTCATACAACCTTTTGATACACTGACAGCTGCATTAAGCTGTTTCTGCCTAGCGATTCCACATGCCAGGCTGTTTTAATTGGTTTTAATGCCACAGGAAAAGCACTGCTAGCAGAATACCATCAAATCATTTTCATATTGAACCTTCGTGGTCCAGAAACCTCCCCTTCAACCACAGCACCATTGTTTTTGCGAGGGACATATTCAAGGTCAATGCTGGTTTTGTGTTTGCCTTTCCCTCGGCTCCACACAAAAAGAAGAAGGAAACAAAATAAAACCACTCCAAGGAATGTGAAACAGCCCATAGCTGTGGACACCAATATTGTCTTAAGGTCCAGAGAGTAGCTGTTTGCGCTAGTTCCATTGGAACTTGTGTCATTGGAGTCTGTCATATACATAGGGGTCCTGTTGGCATAAAGGAAACGGTCTGAAGTAAACCCCTTTACCGTAAGAGAGGCTGAATAGGTGTCATTCCCAGCTGCGTTACTTGCAATACACACATAGATCCCACTGTCCTGGTCTTGAGCAAATCGGATCTCCAGGGTGCCGTCTCCCAGCACAGTGGCTCTACCATTTGATTTAGTTGTGATCAGCCTCCGGCGTGGGGTTACCCAGGAGATGGTAGGCTGCGGGTCCCCGTCAGCATTGCACATCAGCTGCACTGTCTGCCCTTCCTCCACTACCAAGTACTGCAACTTCTTGTCTTGTATCTTGGGTTTCTTACAGGTGAAGTAAAAGGAGAGAGCTGTGCTGTGAAAGTCTCTGAATGACCTCTCTCTGACACTGTCTGGGCCAGCACACATCGGTGGATCACCCCCAAACTGCAAGGTGGGCTGCCGCTGTAAAATCCAAAGGAGACGGCAGTCACAGGCCAGAGGATTGTTGTTAATGCAGAGGACCTCAAGGCTTTTGGAGGAATGAAATACATTCTCTTCTAGGGTTTCTAGCAGGTTTTGGGACACGTTAAGCACACGTAAGAATCGGAGCCCTTGAAAAGCATGTGGTTCAATGGTGCGCAGCTGGGCCCCCACCATGTGAAGCTCCTGCAGGCGCACTAAATCTGACAGCATGCCTGCTTCGATGGTGCTGATGGGGTTGTAAGAGAGGTTGAGATGTGTCAGGTAAACCAGATGTTTAAAAGCAGAGTAGGGTACGGCAGACAGGTTGGTATTGGTGATGGAGAGAGAAGTAAGGTTGAGACCATACAAGCTGTTGGCAGGCAGCATGTCCAGGAGGGGCCAGGCCTCGATCTGTAGGTCTTTCAGGCGAAACAGTCTTTTAAAGGCGTACGCTGGCAAAGCATTAATGTTGAGCTGTTTCAAATGCAGGCTGATGAGGCTGTGGAGGTGAGAAAGAGCTTCTGTTGGTACAGCTGTGAGGTTGCATCTCTCCAAGGTGAGCTGCTCCAGGCTAAGCAGCCCACTGAAGGCCCTGTGTGATATATACACCAAATCATTGTCCCCAACCTCCAAGGATTTTAAGTTATGCAGATCTTGGAACATGTAGTCCAGCAAAATGACAATCTTGTTTTCACTTATATCAAGCTTTGTTAAGTTTGACAACCCAGTGAACACCCCGAGGGGGACCAGCTTCAGACGGTTTCCTTTCAGCCTCAGCGAGCGCAAGTTGAAGAGATTGTTAAACGCTCCAGGCTCCACATTGGAGACAATATTGTCACTGAGGTCAATCTCCTCCAGCAAAGGGTATGATGTGAATTCCTCAGGGTTCACACTCTTCAGTCGGTTCTTGCTGAGGTCCAAGATTTTTGTCTCAATAGGAATGCCCTCTGGGATGGACATCAGACGCCTTCGGTGACAGCTGACAGACTTGTTCTGTGCTGAACACTCACAGCGGGCCGGGCAGCCCATGGTGGGGCCCATGAAGATTAGCACCACAGCCAGACCCAGGAACAGCTGCCAGCATGATACAACTGTGTGACGCATGACTCCACAGATCTGGGCTAACCCTCTGTCACGAGCCTGTGGGAATAAGGATGGGAAAGGGGAGAAGTTAAGTCTGCAGAAAAAGGAGAACTATGTCAGTTTTACAGTACTATTTCAAAGCAAACATATGTGTTTCATTTGAAACAAAACATTAAAACCTATTGTGAATGGCAAGACCAACAAAAAAAACAGATTTTTTCTTCAATATCAATGGGCTAGCCCATTTATATGCTGTTTATCCAGCATTTTCCTACAGATGTCAGAGGAGACAAAATAGCTTTTCCTACTGCAAACATTAAGGGAGGTTAGGTTTCAGTCTCTTCTCACTCTCAGTGGGTTTCCTCAAGACAGTGCTATAATTAACCCAGAGATAAACACCACACACTCTGCAAAAAGGGCTAATAGTATTTGTGATAAGTTTACAGCATTGGACCTCTGTGAAGTGATATGAAACTAAGCTTTTGCCTTTCTTATTCCCATTAGTGCTTTAAGGCAAATCTTAATGATGTATTATAATCAAGAAAAGGAGCTCCTTGACAATGAAAAGATTCCTTTTAACATTTATTGCATATATTAAGGCTATAAATAGATGGAGCATGTTCATACATACAGATATACAATGGCTCAGATGAGGAAGGAAGAACTGGTGCATCTCTGATTAGAATTTGTAATAAGGACAAATTGATTCTTTGCAGAGATATTTTGTGTGATTTTTAGAACCCAAGACCTGAGAAGGCTTTACAGAATACATCTTTTTACTTCCAAGACATGTAAATTAGCTTTTAGGAAGACAAAAACAAGATAAGATGAGCTGTCTGCGCTTAAGCAGTAAAAGGACCAAAGGAAAACCATTAGATTCAATGGAAATGGGAGTTGGTAAGCAATTTATTCATTCCTGCCTTCAGATTAAAAATGAGGATAGAAGAAGACAAGATAACATCTATTAAATTAACTACCCTTCTCCAAAGGCTGTACTTTTCAGGTTTAGTCACCAAAGGCCACAGATTTTTTTCACCAGTAGCTACTAAATGAAGACACACAATAACTCATTTCAAAAGAAGAAGGAAAAAATATGGGAGTTCATCAAAGGACACTTTCAGACTAAGGAAAACTGCAAACAAAGACTTAACTTGTGCTTTACAAGTGCCTTAACTCCTATGGTGCAACCAATTTGATGAGTGACAGTGTTGGGATTTGAGTTTCATAGTGTTAATAAGCCTTATAATGTGCCTCAGGCCTTGTGAGACCTTTTCTGGATTGGTTAATTTGGGTTTCATTTTAATTGAAAAATATTTACATAACTCCTGCCTGTAACTACCTCTTAGGTCTGAACAGATGAATATTGCCCATCTGGTCGTACCCATAATTACAAAATTACCCAATGACCAAACATCCACGACCTTATCTATGTGTTTGGGCTTTGAGAATCATCTGGCTACTGCCTAAGAAGTTTTCAACTTATATTTGAGTCATTTTTCTATGCGTTCTCACATGGATTGTCATGTAAAAAAATACTCCTGTACACAGATAACAAACACATTTAAATGAATTATGGTATAACTACATTGATGAGCCAATCATACAGTTATTTTAGCAAATAAGATGTTTGAAGCACATAAAAATAAAACTGAGGAAGAAGAAAGTGCCACCAGTAACTGCTGCAGTAACACCTCACTCCCCTGGCACATAACTTGGATGTGATAACTCACCAAATCCAACTGCCTGACAGAGGAGGGTTGCCCTCTCAGACTGTGGATGATCTAAACAGTGGAGACTCAAGATGTGAGATAACGAGCAGATATTTGGATCTATTAATCTTCTTGCAATATTAACAATTCTCAACAGAATCTGAGTGGTTTCGATTGTAAGCATTAGTGTTATTGTAACTAAGAAATAAACAGCATTATTGTAGCTAAGAAATAAACAGCTATTGTACTTTGACTGTTAAAAACAAAACTGAGTGAACAAGGACTTATTTGGAGCTGCTGATAAATTGTGTTCTTTGATTGACCATAAATGAATGGTGCACATATTACTCTTCTCATAACTCTGTGGAAGAATATTACTCTTGACTGATGTGTCTTTATTTCCATTCTGACACTTCTATGAAGAGACTAATAATAGAAGGCAAATTACATACTGGTTTTGACACCTAGACTGGAGATTGGGATGAAGACTACTCTATATATTACCTATAAAAGCACATTTCAATTTTCTTCTAGAAGGACAACCTGCTGAGATTTAGTTTCCTCCTTAAGTTGTAGTCTTACAAGTAACCATTTCTAGTTATGTCCAGCTGTGACAAAGGTTTTGAGAGGTAAACTTCAGTTCATTAGGCACTAAGTTAAAACTGGAAATCTATAGGGGTCTGCAAGTTAGGTGTTTGCAATGAATTCAGATCAGAGAGGCTTTTGGGTGTTCTGATCATTACTTTCAGAACTCTGTGAGGTTAGTGCTTTCATACTGATACTTCTAGCACAAAAGGATTTAATTTGCTTCTTTAGCTATCTAATGTATGAAGCACAAAGTAAACAGGTTCAGTGGAAGGTAAGCACCCCTGGAGTGTGAATTTTAGATAGCAAAAATATGAATTGTTTCTTGCAGCTCTCCAATTCACCTGGTAACTAAAACTTCCAAGGAGTGTAAAATAGGAGATGGACATTATAAGAGATGATAAAAGGATTTTTTGACTCTCTGGAATAAAGAAAAGTAGTGTTAATAAGGCACCACAGACATTAACAGTAGTCTTCTGGAAAGACATGCACACAGATATGGTGTAGTATATGCATTTATTTATAAGGGTATGTGCATGTGTGTATATGTACTTGCAGGCAATCAAGATTCAGGATTGAGATATAAACTGGAGTGAATTATATTCCAGTAAGGAAAAATAATTATATTAAACAACAAGTCACAAAACCAAAGATTACTTGGATCAATAAGTACAGGTTAGAAGAAAACATAAATTAAATTTATTATTTCAATTTACATTGACCCAGATGCTACCGTGCTTCCTGCTAACCAACATGTGACCACACCATTAGCTTTAAACTACTTTGTGGAAAAATTACTATTTTCATTACGCAAAAAATGAAGCCTTATCTCATTGTAAAACTAATGAACAAAAGGTAAAAAGGCCTAATAAATGAAATATGTGCAAATTAAAGATTTCTGACTCTTTGCAGGAATTTTGGGAGAAGCCCCAAGTGAACTTTGACCATCTGTTGCGTGTCATCTGATTTGAAATTAATGAATGTAAAGTGGTATTTTCAGGACATGCCCAGTAACATCACTATCAGGGCCTGCCTTATGCATTCCATTTAAAAACATTTTGAAAGGATACATCTTCATCCATAGAGTATATTTCATGTCAATGTGATCACCATCATTTATTATTCATCTGTTAACCAACAATGTTACTGCTTAAAAACCAGAGTGAAATTATGCCATTAAAAAGATAGATTTCTTGCAGTGAGAAATTATTTCGCATATTTCTTTAAACTTGTGAGACATTAATTAATTGGAGACTTTACTGGCATTGTGTTGAATTATCAGTGTCACTGTTCAACAGGATGCCTTTCATTCCTGCTTTAACAACCAGCACAACATACTTAATCCTTTGCCAGTATAGGAATTCCCTCTAAAAATCTGCAGAATTACCTTATTGTCCTTCTTTGCGTCCCTCTTCACTGTGATACGTACAAGTAAATGAAGTGCATGGACACAAATGTATTTGTATATCCATATATGCATGGTTGTGAGACAAAAGTATAGTCTTACTGCTCTGTGATTGTACCATGGGTTGCACTACAGAGCACTTATCTAAAGTTATAGCTTCTTAGCTTAAAAATTCAAAAAAACATAATAAATAATTATGAACTGACAGTTTTTCCATGCTTGAATGCAAATGAGAACCTGTAAAATTGTTTTTGCGACCTTTCTGGGTTATTTAGCATGCTTTGATAGACTCTAGAAAATGAAATATATCAAGGAGTTCCCTATTAAAAAAAAAAAACAACAAAAAAACCCCAAACACCACCAACAAAACAAAAATCCCAAACAACTAATTGCCTTCATTTTGTCTTTCTCTGGCTCTGTTTCTTAAGCCCAAATTCAAGAGTCAAGTTGCTGATAAACTTTTTCAAAAGAAGACCCTAGTCAGAGTTCAGCTATGCAATTATGAAAGTTCATTAAAGTTATTAGTTAATAGTTCTGTGTCATCTCACACAAAACAGCCATCTCTACTGCTCTGAAATGCAAATAAAATTTGTACAAAGTTCTGCAGCTTTGAATCTTCCCATAACTGCTTTATAAGAATATACAGTACCCTGTAGCTTTTACATGGAAAAAATTAAAAAAAAAAATAAATTGAAAATTAATATGACACTCCATTAGAATGTCGTACAATTCTGAATATCATAGATAGGAATGTGTCAAGCCATGCAAATATGTTATGTACTGTTCCCCTTCTACCTCTTCTTCTGACTAATTTTGAAGTCTTTATTCCTAAAAGCCAGAGTGCACTTGCACCGTGCTCCTTTCTATGTCCAATCTGATTCTTCAGTACTGTATGGGGCATGGCTTTAGCCAGAAAAGGCAGGAGTCAGTCTGTTTTCACTATTAGCTGCATTTGCATGAAAGCTCAAAACGAACAACTTCGCAGTTTTGATCTCACCTTTTCCTCCCTTTCCCCAGCCTTTCAGAAAACTAAAGAATCCAGTGGATGATACCAGAGATTGATAGTTTTGCTGGAGGTTGAGGTCACCTGATAATTTGCCTTCTGAGATTCCCTTTAGAAAACTATACTGTATTAAACAAGTGTTCTAGGATTAAATGTTGCATAGCAAGACAGACTTGTACTGATTATTCACTTAAATGCTACCAGCTAATTTTGACAACCAGCTGAAGTCTCTGATTTAAAGGTGTGTGCTGCGCTGACTCTGGCTGGACACTGGGTGCCCAGCAAATGTTCTATCACCACCGTCCTCAATTGGATAAGGTAGGGAAAACTGCTCATGGGTTGAGATAAAGCAGGGACAGATCACTCACTGGTTGCCATAATGGGAAAAACAGAGTTAACTCAGGATAATTAGTTTATTATTAAATCAGAGTAAGATAATGATGAATAAGCTCAAATCTTAAAACAACTTCTGTCCACTCCTCCCTTTTTCCTGGGCTTCTCTCCCTTTGCTGTACAGCCATGCAAGGTTTGGGGAAATGGGAGCTGCAGTCAGTTCATCAGATTGTCGCTGTCACTTCTTTCTCCACAGGGGGATGATGGCTCACACTCTTCCCCAGCTCCAGTATGCGATCCCTCCTGCAGAAGGCAGTGATCAATGAATTTCCCAACACGGGTCCCTCCCACGAGCTGCAGTTCTTAATGAATTACTCCGATGTTGATCCCTTTTGTGTTGTGTAGTCCTTCTACATGGATAATTTTATGAGCCTGTGCTTAGTGATAGTAATTTTTTCTGCCTCTATGAGATTGTTTCTTTCTCCTCAGAATGCTGAATTTTAGCATTGCTATATTTCAGAGCAGGGAGCAGATACTGAGAAGTATAAATGTTTCTGTCTTTGCATTGCTGTCATCATCTAGTACTCTTCAGCAAGCAGTAAGCCAAAACCATTGTTCAAACCTTTGCAACAAAACACCTTTGGTCTTGTGCTGAGTAGGCAGATACTGACTATAAGCAGCTAAATCTACTGAAAATTTTACCTGTGTGGTGTAAACTTTTGCCCAGTTCAGTGTAGGTTGGGAAGGTTTTATTTATAGCTTTATCTCTCAAGTACCTATTGCAATAACTTTGGAAGACCAGCTGATCTGGCTTTCCTGGACTCTCCTGTGGTAAGGGCACAAAGGGTGAGAAGCCTTTGCTTCTGGACTGCACCAAGGTGGAAATGTTGGGAAGTTTGGCTTAAGAGATGCATGTGAAGGGAAGATGACAAACTGAGATGGTTTTAGGGACAGCCAAATGACACATGGAAATATTAGACTTTTAGAAATGTTCTTACAGTGAGACGCAATGTCACAAGGAGGATGAACAAAATCCTGACTGTGGCATTTTCTGACTAGATTGTGCAATTTGGACAATCCCATCATATGTGCTTTCAGTGTAAGAGCCAGTTTGTAGCAAAGACTTTGCCTCACAGGTCTTGTGCCTGTAAATCATTTAAGCTTAGTGTGTTGTTCCCACGCACTATCACAAAGTCAAACCTTCTTGTACACTCTCAAAAGGATGATTTTTCTTTAAATCAGAGCATCTCAGAAATTATTCAAATGAACTTAGGTGTTCTAACTGCCATATCTCTTTGATCAAGACTTTTTTGCTTATGCAGAGATTTTGTTCTCCCTCCCTTTTTCCATCTCTTAAATATCTCAGCATTTAAATAAACTGCAAAAACATTAAATAGCTGTCTTTCTGCATTGCAGTGATTAATAGTTTAGAAGAAACCTTGAATAACAGCAGCAGCAACAACAACCACTATTCTGATAATTCACTGATTTGGACACAAAGTTTTGATTCAATTAGTCTGCAGTCCTAGGATCATTCTTTGCTACTAAGTCATGAGTAAAAACTTCATGGGCTAACATCAACTCAGAAAATACATTCAAGTTGCATTTGTTTTCAGAAGGAAAGACTGAGGCTCAGACTGGTATTCTATTATAAAAGCCACTGGAAGCAAAAGCAAAAGTAATAACCAAAGGAACATTTCTTAACAGCTTTTCCAGTAGTATTATTGTAAGACTGATTAAAATATTTGTACTTTGCCATAAAACTAGACAAGTGGGTGTAGTTTTTAACCCAAATACTTAGGTTATTGTTTGAATCAAAGTGAAAGAATCATGTGTGCCAAAAAAACAGAAGGTAAGAAAATCACAATGATAAATTTGTGTGATTTTACAAATTATCTCTATAGGGCTTAGAAATCCAGATTGTTCAAAGTAAATAAAGAAATGAAGCCACCAGTACATCTTCTTTCTCTAACCCAATTTTTTTAAGATTAATTTACCAATTTATTGCATTTGTCAGAGAGAAAGTGAACCTCAGGAATAAATTTGAAGAAAAATATAATAAATCTTATCTTACAGGAGACATTTCATGCATAAATAGCAGGAAAAGAAAGTGGAAATGTCTGCGAAAATTATAGACAAAATGACATTTCCACTTACCTTGCTGTTAAGTTGAAGGGGAAGAGGATTATGAAAAGCTTATATGAACAATTATGTGATGGGCCATAAAAGAGGCTTGGAGGTAAAATAAAATTCAGATTTTTGTTTTTTCTTTTTGGTAGGTTAATGATATAAATCAACCATTCAGGGAAGGTAACACTACTATCATACCCACACAATGAACTACCTCATAAAAATTGCAAATATTTCCATAGAAAATTTTTTGACAGAGATTTCTTAGTTGAATAATGAACTGCGGTGAACAACAGGTCTTTTCTGCCATCTATTCATTCTGACTGTGAAAGCAGATTTTTGAAAGGTACAGCTATACAAAATTTCTTTTTCAAAGTTCAGCTCTAGTTAACAGTATTGCTATTTTACTGGTGAAAAACTATGCCACTAAAAGGTAATTATTCAGTAGCAAAGGTGAGAGTAGCACAATTATCATGACAATAAATGTGTTGATGTACCTAAATATGATAACACAATAATAGAGAAAGACAGAGATTTATATGTCTGAAAATAATGCACTCAGGGAGTTTGTACTGCATTTTGTTCAGGCTGCTCAGTACTGGAAGAGCTTGTGCCTGTGGTAGCTAACCTCCATACCTAGACCTGGTGTTAAGTATCTATGAATGGTAGTCCACTGAGCGATGTTTGACTTCAAGGACAACGCACATTAAAAGAGTCCACATTTTTATTAAGTTTCTTTAAGCCTAACTGCTACAAAACGAATTTCCATTAAGCAGTCTTTCGCTGATGATTCTTGCAAGATGTTAATGTTTCAGATACTGAGAAACATATCACAGGGGAAGAAAGTTGAAGTCGTAGCATAGGAAGAGAAACCATATGACAACAAAGAAAGAACTAAAGTTGTTGTTCTTGAGGAATGCAGCAGACTAAAAATACAAAGATTTTAAAAAAGGCTAAAATTGTCTTGCAAGTGAGGATTTGTTACTTTAAAGTGGGTCTTATGCTCCACAGTATGCCTAGGCAGGTGAACGTTAAAAATGCTCTGCTACCGTGAACAGGACACTGACAAGAGGCTGTGAAAAGTGTTAAATGCTGTATTTGCTTTTCATATCTGCTGTAATTAATGAAGTCTGAATAAATTAACTGAAAACTAAATCAGTAGGCAGGATAACTGCATTGATTAAAGAGAAGTAAGGGAAGCTTTTGTCCATAGCAACTCTACATTAAAAGTTTATCTTTCTTAATGTTGAAAGAAACAGTCTTTCTTTTAAATCTGTCTGGGCATAGTGTAAAGACATCATCCCTGTGGACTTGACAGTATCTCTTATGTTCAAAAATAAGGATAGAATTTCCTGTAAAGTTTTAGTTCTAACATCCAGCTACTCCTCATCTTTAGTTAGTGAAGATCTCAGTGATGGAAAGCTACTGGAAAAAAAAGGCAAACTACTTTAAATCTGGACTGGTGGCAGATTTTTGAGGGCTAGGACATTCAAGCATGCCTGAGTCCCACTTCAATAATCCATTTAGGAAATCACAAGCATTCTATGTTTGATTTAGGTCATCCTAAGTAACATTCTTCATATAATCTGTTACAGATGGATGTTTCCTTCAAATACCTGCATGCTAAAGTCCAGAGATCTATGCTGTCCTAGTAGTGTGCTGACTTCCACTTTTTGTAAACAGAGGCCCTTGGTGGTACCTTTAACAATATGTTTTGCAAGCTTCTGCCAATTAGCATAATTTCATTTTTGTGAGCTTTAACACAAAAAGTCTTTTTTGATAGCTTCCTGACACATATAAGCTAATTGACAGTGACCTTATTTGCTATTAGGAAAGGCAGACAGATTAAGTGCCATCTGCATAGTGAAGGTAGTTGAGAACTTTTCCCCTAGCAACTCTGTGTGCATACTGAACAGGGCAAAAGTGAAACCAAAAGTGAATAGTAAATCAGAGGATATGGGTCTGGTAGAGTTAAGTTTAGTGTTGACCACAATCTTGTGATTGCTGTCACCAAAGAAGGTTTCAAACAATTTAAATCTACTGACCTGGGTCCCTGCAGTTTTTTCATGGTAGCAACACAGAACCTGGTGACAAATAATTGTATGTAGACACTAAAGCATGTGTACAGAGAACATGCCCAGGAAACATAAAAGATCATTTAATTAGTACTATAAGTGCTGTTGCTTCATAACACTATTCAAAGGCGATTTAGCCAAAAGGCTTTCAATACTTAAGACTGTACTATTAAGAAATACTTTTAGATAAGTACATCTGAGAAAAAGAAAAAACAACCAAATTCATTTTACAAAGGTAGTATTAACTTGTCTTAGCTGGAGGTAGATATGGTTTAAAGCTTACACTGCCAGCTATTTGAAAATAGCTAGAAATTGAATTAAATGTGAAATCTGAAGAAATTGAAATTAATTTACTTTCTTTTGTGCTAAGACAAGAATCTCAAAAGTATGTAGGTATAGCACATGTGGTAGTGAGGAGACAAGACTCAGTGAAGCTGCAACAACTAATTTCAGTACCACTTATCTGGAAAACACAAAGAAAAATGAAACCCATCAACTGTGTGGGTTTCTCACACCTTGATAAGCATGTTTGCAGCAGTTCTACTTGTATCTTGCACTGAAATCCTATCACACAAAACAAGGAGTATATTCTCTGGGGACACTCTTCATACCCTCATATAAAAGACGTTCAGAGCATGACCCGGCAGCCAGCTGCTGACCTAACTGCTATTTCTCTTTGTAGACTGCAGGATTGGTCATTCTGGAGAGACAGCACAGGAGCTACAACATTATATTTGGAACATTAAAAATATGCAAAAGAAAATAAGTATAATTCTTAGTCCTCGTCAGAAGGTCCTCTGTTGGTATAATGCTTTTGAATTCAGACTGCTATTGTAGAAAATTGTGGCCTGCATTTGAAGGTGGCAAAAAGGAAAGAAGAGATATATATCAACTCATTAGTCAACACTAACTGTTTATGTGTGAAGAAATTGCATGATAGACCTTGCTGTAGTCACTTAATGGCTCAGAGAAGAAAGGTACTTTAGGGGCAGCTGCACAAAACTACTGCACTTTGAATTAAAATAGAGTTGATCAAAAGGTACACATCTGAAAGAAAAAAGGGAACTACTTTTTAGGTTTCCTGTTTGCTAAAGGCATTCTTAAAATATATTTAGGCTCAAAATCTGTCTGCAGAAGAGTCAAGGTAGAGCATTCAGATATAAGACCTGACATGTTGACAGGCGGACAAGACACAACCATTAATCTCTGCTTTATTCATAACCATACTTCATGAATGTTACCTCAGACACCTGTCAGCATGAGCTGAACTAAGCCACTATTTTGAGAGAAAGATGAAGAGAAAGAGGCAGAATGTGAAATACACCATGTAGATGAAATTTGGTAATGAGATTTTTTTTTTTTCCGGCCTAATCAGGGTCATAATTAAGGGATTGATTTGAGCCTGGCCTTAGTGTCACAGCAGTGCTATAGGTAGCTTCCAGCTGATGCAGTCAGAAATTTGCTAACTCTTGTATGCTTCACAAACTACTAATTATGCTTGAAACCTATTCTTCTGAGAATTTACTGTGACCTGTTAGCTTGAAATCTCTACCCACATTTACTAGGGTACCACCAGCAAGTTTCCAAACCCTGGCAGTAGAGACTGTTGCCTCAATACTTTTGTGACTTAGTATTTATATATTTATTTAGAAATTAGAGGCACTTCCTGAAAATCTACTCTTCATTCACTTAGTGTCAGACCTGATAAAAGCACTTTTTGTACAAGATAGAGCTTCTGCTACTTGAATTACCATATATTTGGTAAATATTTCTTTTAATTATTAGTAAAAGACAACTAATACTTAAACTACATCCAAAATACACTTATTTTCCTGGTTAATCATAGATAAAGGGATTAGAAAGTGCAGCTTTCCATATTGGGTTTACTCAGCTGCCCTACTGTGCTAGCACTAGTTACAAAGGTAATTGTATATAGTTCTTAAGATAGGTCAGAAACACATTTTACTCTTTCTCACTTTTCCACAGAAAGACAGTCTGTGCCTATACGATCCTGCTGCTTCCTAGAGAAACAGATATATCACACCTGCAGTGGGTGGTGCTCTAACCTGCAGTTGTCCTGATCTATGTGTAATTTCCTGAGATTGATGCCAGTCAGAGGACACTTGACAGCTGACAGCAATGAGCTGCTGCAAAGCTACAAGCACTGTAACTACTACATTGTCCAGTTTCTTCTGCACCCATTAAAAGATCATCTACTGACTTACTGTGACTTGGAAGACCTGCAAGAGTTCTTCACAGCACTGTTGAACTTCCCTCTACAAGTTGAGTAATAAACCTAAACTACACTCATGTCATATTTGCAGGCGTTTTCTTCCTGGTTCACATTTACAGACTTCAGCTCAAAGATGAATTAGCTTATAGTTTCTTCCTGAATCTATAGATGTACAGTGCAACTCTACAAAAAAATAAGTGTTTTTCTGTTGAAGTAATCTTAAATTTTGTTGAAAACTTTTCTAATGAATTATTTTTTCTCTTAAAAATGTTCTACACAGTTATATTTCATTAAAACCATAATATTCTATCAAGAAACAGTGTCAATGAATCATTTTCAGACAGTTCTATGTTTATGCATACTAGGATTCACAGAAATGTACATATGCTTGAATGTCTTTAGAGGAGAACACTGATTATACCATCTGTAATACTACTCTACAAGATTAACATACTTGTCCTTGTCCTAAATAAAATTATTGCTAGAATAGTTTTCTGTTGCCAGAGTATTTTCAGTTGGCCTAATTTAAAATAATAATAATAAAAAAAGACTGCTCGAGTCTAAATACATCTATTCATAATGATGTCTCTGTTTTATTCCTAATTAAAAGCTCATTAATATCAAAGAAAATTGTAAGAAACCCAGATGAGACCATATCATTTGGGATCTTAAGACTGAAGACACCCATGCTATCAACTGAAATTCACTTGTTCAAAAATTACTGTAGGTGCTGTGTGAAATAAAGTTTTATACTACAGCAGTAATTGATATAGCTCTTAATGAAGGCTGTATATAATTTTTCATTCCTTTGGCTTCTAGCTCTGAAATGTGACTCAGGCAAAAGAGAAGCTGGAAAAATTGAAAAGAGGACAACGAAAAAGGGTAAATTTGTTCATCTTCAAAAAACACTTAATATTTTCAGCATTGCTAATCATGGGAGCAGGAAGGGGTATGCAAACAAGAAGGATGCATGAACATGAAGAATATTATTGGAGCTGTGCATAAAAGATCTTTCAGCATCTCCTCAAGTGGAAGATATCTTGCACATATGTGTAATTTTTGAGCAGACACTAGTATACATGCAAAATCTCTATAATGACTGAGGAAAACCAAAAGAGGCATTCAGTTACCTTGCATCCTGAGGGGAATATTATGTCACCTGAATCTGGAGTTGAAAGAATATTCACAAAGCATGGGATCACATCCCTCTGTTCTGAAATATGTGATATGATTTCCCCTAAACTGCTTGCCAGTAAGTTATAATTCACTTGATTTGAAAAATTCACTGCAGTCTTAAGCTTTATTACTTGCCACAATGACAGACAGTCCTCAAATAATCTAGAATACAAGAATGATAAAAAGCAGTGTTTATTTGTATGTATATGTACAAAGATGATATCAGTTATTTGGCAAATGAGATTTTATTTCTAAGCATTTCCTCGACTAGAGATAATTACTATGATAATTCTTTCAATCATAGAATCAGAATATCTCAGGTTGAAAGAAACCTATAAAGATCATCAAGTCTAAATCCTTCTTCCTGATAGAACTACGTCGAACTAAAGCACAAGATTAAGAGCATCATCCAGATGCTCCTTGAACTCTGACAGGACTGGGGCCACAAGTACTTCCATGCAGAGCCTGTTCCAGTGATTGACCACCCACGCAGTGAGGAACTTTTTCCTAATGTCCAATCTGAACTTCCCCTCATGCAGCTTCATTCCATTTACTCGTGTCCTACTACTGGCCACCAGAGAGAGGAGATCAGTGCCTTCCTCTCTGCTGCTCCCCACCCTGAGGAAGGTGTACACTATGTTAAGGTCATTCCTCAGCTTCCTCTTTCCCAAGCTGAACAAAGTGACCTCAGCTACTCCTCCTAAGTCTTGTTCTTGAGGCTTATCACAACCTTCTTGACTGCCCTCTTCTAATAGTTCACTGGCCTCCTTGTCCTGAGGCAGCCAAAACTGCACACAGGACTTGAGGTGAGGTCTTCCCAGTGCAGAGCAGAGCTGAACAATGCCCTCCCTTGACCAGCTGCTGATGCTTTGCCTGATGCCCCCTAGGACATGCTTGGCCCTTTTGGCTGCAAGGGCACTCTTGACTCATATTCAACATGCCCACACATTCCTTTCTACAAAACTCCACTTTCAATCTCCTTCAAATCAGAAAAAACATAAACTCTGGCTGCAGTTTTAGATCCTTCTTTTTTGTTACTTTATGTAAATATGCTGAAAGAACATTCCCAGCCTCCTATTCACATATGTGATCAAAGCTGTTATTTTATGGAAAACGCCATTGCTTTGTGGTTTGGTGGGAGATTTTTGTTTGTTTTTGTGGGTTTTTTTTGTTTGTGTTTGATTTTTTTGTTTGGTTTGGGTTTTTGTTGTTGTTGTTTTGTTCTGTTTGTTATTCTTAAGATTTAAGTTTCTGACCTAACATTAATAATTTCATCATGATTTGACTTTGCTTGCTTTGAATTACCAAACTCAGATTTACATCACTGTCAGATCAAGCTTCCATGGACTACAGTAGTAAATATGTCTACTAAAGTACCCTCTCTTAGGTTGTAAGGATATATCTCTAGCATCTTGTGTTACTTGAAAAAGTGCCTGGCCACAGAGCTGGTCAAAATCGGATGTTTTAAAAGATGTTTCAACAGTAAGAATCATCCACCTCCTTGGTGTAAATGTGCATCCTTTTGTGTCTCTTGGAGAGGGCTCAGAGCGCATGAGTTTGGGTTGAAATGCATGAAGCTGTGCATGACTTCAGTGCAGCAAACCATGAGCCTGTGGCTTGTGCTCTCTGCCCTTGAGACACCTGTGCTGTTTGCAGGTGCACACCTGAACCCTGGATGTGCTTCTCTTGCAACTGTGGACCCACTTCCTGTTGTGCTCAGATTTGTGCGGGCATGTTGTCAAATGGCACTCCCACTGCTGAGTACAGGCACAGCTCGCTAAAATGATGCTGCAGTTTTTGAAGATGGGTGAGGGGTCTCACAGACTAAATCTTCCAGCTAAATCTTCTACTAGGTAAGAGGATGAAAAAGATCTTGTTCTACAGAAGTCAAAGTTGCTCGCCAGTGGTATTGCTGTAAGAAGAAATGTTGTGACTAACACTCCAACTAATTTCCTCAAGCAAGAAATTTTCCCAGTGTCTGTGGACTTGTGTACTTATGATCAGACGCATACTAGATAATAGTAAGGTTTTACTCACAGTCAGGCTTTCCCCAAGTTTATAAGCTTTCCAGCAGCTTTGATGCCTCTGGTATAGTCTCTTGCAGCTGGATAGGACTTCCTCAGATAATTTAGGAAGGTAAGGAAACACTCACTTTTTAAAGATTGCTAGCAGTGGGTATCTCAGAACACTGAATTTTCCTTCCTTCTCTATTATATAAACTGAATTCAAATAAAAAGCCCTTTCACTTCCACTCAGGGTCCTGTACTCTCAAAGGCAGCTATATCACATAATACGTAAAGCACATGAAGTGTTTCATGTGACAGGATGACTCACATACATGAAGTCAGTCAGGTTAAGAATAACTGTTTGCTCAATAGATTATGTTTCTTTTTAATTTCTGCCTCTCTAAACTTCCTAGAAGTGTCTGGGTTTTTTTATTTCTCCCTCCAACACAGAAAATATTTATTTTTTTAAATAAGGTTATTTAAACATAAAACTTTCTGCTAGGAAAAAAACCAAAAAACTGTTGTTACATCCCATCATCAATTGATCACTATCATACACTTAGGGGTAGAAACAGAAAAAAAACCAGCTCACTTCTCTAAGTCCATAGATGCAAAGATATACTTAGTGCAATGATAATGTCAATGCTGATAAACTTTGACCCTCGGTGTTTTTAGCTAGCCTTCTGTATCCCACTTAGAGAAACCAAGCCCTCTTTTACAGACAAGTTCAAAATGTTGTGTTTCAGGAACTGTGAGCTCTAAAACATAGAAGCAAAAACACATCAAAGTTTTAAGAGATAAAAAGGAAAAGGTACCATATTATTTTTATAAAATTTTAAGATTATACTAAATTTGTGATTTGCAGAAAGGGTTTCATTACTGAAGTCTTAATGTCTGTCGTTGCTTATGCAGTGGCAGTCTGGGACAAGTTGGTAGCTAGTAATAGTATATGTAGTAGAGAGTAAATAGCGGAGAATTACTGTGCTGTCTGTATGTGTATAAAATAAAAGCTTCTTCTGTAGAAAACTGGTAGATGAGAATGACACAGGCTAAGTCTCAGTGCTATGACTCAGAACTTTCCTGCTCAAGCTTCATTTTCAGTGTTTGGGAACTCTGAAAATCACTTGAGTAAGGAAAACTGCACACTTCCATTAACTTCCAATGTCTGACTGAGAAGAACACAGAGTTAATAATGGGCATTATATCTATATTTTTTTTGAGTCAGTGATTCAGAGTGCCTTATTCTGCTTGAAGATCTTCATGAACTGAGTGTTCCCAAAAAGACTTTAGAAAACTATTGTATAAAACCAAGAATTGGTAGGCAGTTAGCCACTCTCTCTGATGTTTAATTAAAATAAAATTACATAAAAATAAATATAATACTCTTATTGGAGGAGGATAAAGTGACTCCAGGCTACATACACTATATAGCATCACAAATGAAAAAAAAAAAAATCTATGCATCACCTCTGAAATGTAACATATAAATTTATGAAGCCTACAAGATTCTGGAACCCTTTTTAATTTCAAAGATGTCCTATTTAAAATGAACCAGAGTGGGAAGGTCACTTTAATTCTTAATGAAATTTTTAGATTACTACTGTGACATCTGAGACAGCACCATAAGAACACCATGTACAAATGAGTACTGGCAAGAGTACGATTGTTCATTTTATCAAGTTTTGACACAAATTCTTATGGACTAAAACTTATGATTAATGAAGAAAACACACTATATCTATCTACAAAGCTGTAGGCATAGTGTGTTCTTCCATACCAGCATTTCCATTTTCTTTTTAACATATACAAATTTTAAACAAGCCTCCCTTGGCTGTCAATTTTCTTCACAATCAGGAGACTTGATGCCTGAGTCGGATAAGACAGCTGGTCAATATCTGCCTTGCTGTTTTAGTGAAAGGAAATTAAGCTGGTAAATTTTTGTTGTTGCTGTTCATTGGTATATATTTACAGTCAATAAAAAGGGTAGTTCTTTCTTTCATAACACAGCTCTAACTTTGCTTGAACTGATTTGTATTGATACTTCATACACATTGCTATGTTTTCCTTTAAGAAATATTCAGTCTACTAATTTATCTTATTTTCAGTATGGTGGTTACAGCCAAATACTGATGTGTAACCACTGACTGTAAAAATCTCCTGAACAAAAATCTATGACGTTTGCATCAGACAGATGTATAAGAGAGTGCAACTTGGAGTTTGATCAACATTTTACTGCACTATCAGCTGCACAGAAAAGGATTTTAAGTAGTTGTGAAGAATGCTGCTATCTGCTTAGCACATAAGTGTACCCATGGGACTCAGAACTTGTGTCCAGAACTTGTCACTGGAAGGGAAAAGAAATGCCCAAACCTTCCAATTTATTCACAGATACAAAGGGAAGAAAACAAGGTGCAAATGCTATTTGCTTCCCTCTGCCTCTTCTGGGACTGAAAGAGTATGTTCTGATTGATCATTTCTCCTTCTTTTCTAATACATCCTGCCATATGGAGCAGAAAAGAAAGAGAATGAATCACTGACTTCACATGGGGTAGGATGAAGGGAAAAAAAGCACAGAGGGGAGAGGAATGGTATTCTGAATGCCGACCAGTAATTCTTCCAAACAGTTCCAAACAGCAGTTTGGCTAATAGCTGTGATTTGGAATGCCTGTGCATCTTGAAAAAAAGCACAGGGGAGGTGGATGCAGAGTAGATTAAGCATATCAGTCTCTGATCCGCTTCCCAGTGTCTTGCTAGCAAGTGTGTCCTCTGCATCACTTCACACAATCTGGTGGTGCTGGTGGGAGGACCTTCTGGTTGAGAACTTCTGCTGTATGGAGGAGCTTTCCTAAATATTTCTGCTTCACTGAGTCACTGTTTCAAGCAAAAGCTCGTCCTCCCTTTTAGTGACTCTCCTTGTAATATTAGCTTTTTTAGCAATACAAATGTTTTATTTAGTTATGGAAATAAATCACAATACCACCTGACAAAACAAACCTAGACAGAAAAGTGGTGATCAGTGACATTTCAGGCATGCTCAAACTCTATATGACAGAGTGGCTTTCAGCGCTCACAACAATTAAAAAAGTCCTGATGATGTCATTTAAGGACCAAGCCCAGCACGGTATGAGTTGTAAGTACACAACAGAATGTGACTCAAATTCTGTCTCTATCACTGCTCAGAAGGACAACCCAAAAGGAGTTGTGAAACTTCCCTAATATCTTGAGAAACAAAAGTTGTCTTTATTCTTTCTTCTCCTTCCCGGAAAAGCCCTCTAAAATTAAAAATACTGGAACTGATATAAACATGAAATGTGTTCTTTCTTAATAAATAACAAACCTTATACATATTCTGTGCTGAAGCTTATATCATTGCTCTAAGATAAAACAAACAAAAAAAAACCCCAAAACAAACAACAAAACCCCAAAAACAAACAAAAAAAAACAAACAACCCCCCACCCAAAAAAAAAAGAAAAAACCCCATACCAAAAAACATCAAACCCCACAATCTCTTGTGAGATATACGTTTCAAATTCACAGAGTCTCAAAACTGGGTAAGTGCGTTAACACTGAGGTTGCTATTTCAATAATGCACAGACCTAAGCTGAAAGGGGCAAAAATGAGCAACGTATATTTCAACCCAGACTTCTATTTCTAAGAAGCACCTTATAATTAGGTGTTTATCTGAATTTACTTGAGTTTTAGGTATGTCTTTCTTTGCAGAAAAGCAAATCTTTGCAGTACAGTACACCACCGTCTGGTGCTGTCTGGTTGTTCAGTCAAAGCATTTGCCATGCATGCAGGAACTGATTTTAGATGGATGTAACTATGTACTGCACTTGCTAGTTTGAGGTATGATGAATAAAATTGACTAATCATCAGTAACAGAGACCCAAAAAAGCCAATCTACCACTTTAATTTGATTTTTGTACTTATTTATGATTCATAGCTTTTCCAGTGGAAGTGATAACTTTGCTCCCTTGTCTCAAATTTTAAATTACACTTGCACAATATGAAGTATGTATGGCAGTCAGCTCCTGGAAGTAGAAGCACTTTAACAAGGACAGTTTTAATTAAGATAGCATTGGAAGTCAGCATGTCACATTTCTGTTTCATTGGCCTTTTCATCACCCCACTTGCCTCTAGGGTAATATTGGTACATAGTCTATAAACTTTTCCTTCTATCACATTCTGCTTGAATCATACTGCTAATATACTGACAGGAATATCTGTTCCCTACATTAAATTCCAGAAATGATGCAAATAAATATCTCATATACATTAGAGTAACTCTGTTATATGAAAAATTATCTGGAAACATACACCTTTACCTGCATAAAATTGTATGTGCCATTTGATAAAATGCTGAATACATCATTCTCAGCTCTGATTTAGACCCCATTACTCAAAACAACTTCTATACTACTTGAAATGTCTTTATCATTAACTTAGCAAGACAGTGATGAATAAGTGTTTCCATACAGTCCGGTTCTCCTGAGACTTCAAAGTCTCTTTACACCACTGGAAGTGGAAAGTTTAAAGGCAAATGCAAAAAAAAAAAAACAAACCAAAACAAAAAACCCCCCAACAACCAAACAAAAAAAACCAAACAAAAAAAACCCCAAAAAAGTGAGAGTGAAGCAAGCAAGCAAATTACTCATTCAGGCTAAGAAGAATAAAGAAGTCCCAGAACCACCATGTTATTGGGTATTGTTTTCTCTAGTTCAAGTCTAGAAAACTAAATATTTAATGCAAAGAAGCCATTCATTATTTGACTGATATCTAGAACAGCTTTTGACTTTCATGCAGTGCAGTAAAACCAGACTCAAATCACATTAGTAATGACAACTTCAGCAAATCATAGTTATTGCTTGTGTATGAACTAGGACTACTGACAATAACTAAAAAAAAAATAATTTTCTGAAACTTTTTATTATCTTAATAAATATAAAAATCTCTAAAGTAAAATTCAGACACAAATGACCATAATCTTATGAACAAGGTATTATTGTATAATAGTGGTGCAGCAGAACATGAAGCCTTCTTTGTATTTAAAATAAAAATTAATATAAGAGCAAAATTCTGCTAATGGAATAATTAATGAAAGAAACATATTCACTGCAATTTGAAAAAAATGCAGAGTTCTAAAATAGTTTTCATATAGGCAAAGCAAGAAATCAGAGTAGAAAATTTTTAACCATCTCTTTCTTCAATGGTTACTTGTAAGGTCTCCTTTCAGAGCACCATGTGGGACAGACAAGGACCAAAGGGTCATAATTCAGAAGACAAGATAGTGCTCCTTAAAGTCTAATCATTCGTTGATTGATGATATGTGGAGCCCTTCATCACCCTATACATAGTAAAACTGATTTGAGAATACAACCACGAAAGGGAGCAAAGGCTAAGGTTTAAAGGTGCAAAACCCAATGATACCAAGTTGTGTGGGAGTGTTTAATCTGCTGGATGATATGAAGGCTCTGCAGAGAGATCTGGACAGGCTGAATGAATGGGCCAAGACCAATGGTATGAGGTTCAACAAGGCCAAGTACCGGGTCCTCCACGTAGGTCACAACAACCCCAGGCAGTTCTGCAGTCTTGGGGAAGATTGGCTGGAGAGCAGCCCAGCAGAAAAACACTTGGGTGTGCTGGTAGACAGTGGCTGAACATGAGCCAGTACTGTGCTCAAGTGGTCAAGAAGACCAATGGCATCATGTCTAGTATAAGCAATAGTGTGGACAGCAGGACCAGGGCAAGGATTGTTCCCCTACACCCAGCACTGATAAGACTAAATCTTGAATCCTCTGTTCAGTTT